>VWYK01095193.1:13211-24054 GCA_013399775.1 Semnornis frantzii
TGCCCAGGGAGGTTGTGGCTGCTCCCTCCCTGGAGGGGTTGAAGGCCAGGTTGGAGGAGGTCATGAGTGACCTGTACTAGTGGGAGGTGTCCCTGCCTATGGCAGGGGTTTGGAACTTCCAACCTTACCGTTCCATGATTCTATGATTTATTCCCATGTAGGAAATGAGTCCTTGATGAAGAAAACCACTAATATGCAAGAAGATTAAAAAAGTTCCATCCAAAAACTTCTCTTTTGAAAACTGAATCTGCAAGTGGAGATGTCATTAAAATATTCTCAGACATGCTTTTTTATCTAATTACCTCTCATAAAGAAATAAAGCAACATTACTGCACAGAACAAAACCAAACTCTACAATCTACTTCATTTCTTCCCCTAGGCTTGAAGACAACAGCAACATTAATCAAAGAGATAGAAAGTACTGCTACTACATAAAAAATGGCCCATCCACCCAAACAGATGCACATTTATATTTGCTTTTAGCTGTATGCAGTTCACAAAACAGGAATCATTTCCATTGAGAGGCACATTATATGGTATGGGATGTGTACTATATAGAAGGGAAGAGCAATTACTGAATCTTTAATATCTCCTTCCCAGAGCAGGTATCTAAGACACTTCTCATATACCCCAATATGTTTTTCTGTGTTGAGAGGTTTTAAGTGATACTTCAGCTATTGCTCTGGGAATCTTACCAAAATGCCAGGGGAAGCCTTCTCTGGTCCAAAGATAAGATGCCTACATTCAACCTACATAGGAGAGTTAAAGGGTACTCAAGAATCATTCTGAGAAACAGGCTTGCACAGCTTTAAAAGAAGGTTGTAAGGAGTCCTATTGCTGTCTTCTAGGCTTGCACAGCTTTAAAAGAAGGTCATAAGGAGTCCTACTGCTGTCTTCCATGATCTAACAGAAGGGTGTAGAGAAGATCAAATTCTTCTCAGAAGCACACAGCAAAAAGTCTGCATGAAATGAGGCAATGGACACAAGTTGCAACAAAGGAAATTTTTAGTAGATATTAAGAAATTATTTGCCATGAAGGCAGTAAAACCTTGGAACAAGTTACTCAGAGAAGATACGGAATTTCTATCCTTGGGAACGCTCGAAACCTGACTGGACAAGGCTTTGAGCAAGCTAAGCAAGCTATGCTTCCATAGTGGTTTGAACTAATCTCCAGAGATCCCTTCCCACCTATATAACTTTGTGAATCTTGACCAGGTATTCCTCTTGTCAGAAACTGAAGATGGGACAAAGATTCAAGAAAATAATGCTGTTAGTATACCTCTGGTACTTCTGAAGCCTTTTATTTATGTGTTTTTAAAACAAACATGCTATGCTTCTACTCTCTTGCCTTAATGAAAATATGTAAGAGCTGTAGGGGCTGCTGTCTTGGAAGAGACAGTCTTGAAGAAGAACGCAACTCCCACACATCTACCTATTCAATACTATGCTGTTTGTGTCTGGTGAGACACTGGCACAAGTTGCCCAGGGAGGTTGTGGAGAACAGAATCACCCAATGTGATCTTTTGATCACATTGATCACATTGGGTGATTCTGTGCTCCACAACCTTCCTGAAGGTGTTCAAGGTCAGGTTGGAGGAGGCCTTGAGTGACCTGTACTAGTGGGAGGTGTCCCTGCCTATGGCAGGGGGTTGGAACTGAATGATCTTTGAGGTCCCTTCCAACCTTACCATTCTATGATTCTATTTACATTATAGAGAGTCTTTCAAGGAGTCTAAGGGCACCAGTTCTCATCCATATCAAAGAAAGGTCAGGCAGCTCTGCACAAGAAGAGTGCTCATCCTGTCCTGACTCCACAAATTTTTCTACCTCTGATGTCTGAGATACACACATACCAAGCAAGGAAAACACATGTGCTATAGAATCATAAAATAGTAAAGATGGAAGGGACCTCAAGGATCATCTAGTTCCAACCCCCTGCTATAGGCAGGGACACCTCCCACTACTACAGGTCACTCAAGGCCTCCTCTAACCTGGCCTTCAACACCTCCCAGGAGGGAGTAGACACAACCTCCCTGGGCAACCTGTGCCAGTGTCTCACCACCCTCACTGCAAACAACTTCCTCCTAACATCCACTTTCAATCTCCCCTCTGCCACTTCAAACCCATTGCCCCTTGTCCCGTCATTGCAAGACCTTGTCAATAGTCCCTCCACAGCCTTCCTGGAGCCCCCTTCAGATCCTGGAAGGCTACTCTAAGGTCTCCTGGAAGCCTTCTCTTCCCCAGGCTGCAGAGCCCCAACTCTCTCAGCCTGTCCTCATAGCAGAGCTGCTCTAGCCCTATCAGTGGGAGAACTTCACTTTGGCATTCCCAAAAACACTTGTGTTACCATCACAGTCCAGTATCTCTAAGGCAAAGGTGAATTACATTAGGGGATATCTTAACAGAAAGTTTTTACATCTGTCCAGTGTTTTATGACATCTATGTACAACAAGTTCTCCTCTGAGGACAGGCTGAGAGAGTTCCCTGCCTATGGCAGGGGCTTGGAACTAGATGATCTTTGAGGTCCCTTTCAACCTTACCATTCTATGATTCTCTAAGTGACAGGCATTTTGCTCCTAAAATTAGAAGTAGCACTGTAGCATGAGCATGTCCCATATATTTCACACCTGAGAAAGGACACTTTGCTTTTCTGCAGTTCACTATTTGTAGTGAGGATTTTCAGTTTTCTGTATACAGGCACCTTTATTGCAGTGCTGTGGCACGCTTCTTGATAACCAGGAGGAAGCAGGAGAACTGAAATGAGTTACTTTCAGCAAGAGCTGAGTCACAGTTACATTTCACTACGCAATACCCTGTCCTCTGTGGCCTTCTGCTTAACAGCCCACAGCAACCTTTAGCTGCCTACAAGTTGAAAGTCATGTTCAAAAACCAAACAATGAAATCAGTAACTTTTGTAACATGTCACATGGATCTGTGAGCATGATCATGGGAAAGTTCCACGTTTAGAAAATGTTGCTCTTACTGTCCCAATTATCTGTCAAGAACTCTTTTTGTTTACGTGGTTTATTTGTAACCCTGTGTAGGATTGGGGGTTTCAGGCTGAAAACAAAAAGGAGATATTACTGGAAAGTGACTAATAGTGGCCATGGCCACTAATAGTCCTCACTTATGTGTGGGTGCATATTAGAAACTGCAAAGAATTAATCAACACATGCTTATTATGTCATGCAGTAATCAAGTAATCAACATCAATGGAGAGATTTATGCTATTTTCAATAGCGTTTGGATCAAACGAGCCATGATGCAAACCCATCCCAACCCCAGAAGGGATGATATCAGTACCCTTGGGTACATGGCTAAATAAGGATGAGTGAAGCTCCCAAACTGACACATTGTTTGTGAACAGTCAGATTCTCAGGCTTCTGAGAACTCACAAATGAGGTTAACCATCAGTAAATCTGGTGTTTGTTAAAGCTTATATTGCCAGACTTCACAAACAATGATAGGGACCCTTGTCACTGTTGGAGACTTGGCAGTTCATCTGCTGATACCCACGGCTTTTTCACCCAACAAAGTCTTTTTCAAGATGCTCTTGCCTTTCTACAGGGGGTTAACATCACCAAGTAGAGAGGAAAAAAATGTATGAGCAAATCTGAACAAAAAGTAACCTCAAATGTCTGCTAAATGAATGTGCTCTTTGTGCAGCTGAACTATACTGACAAGCACATAAACGCCTAACTGCATTTTCCTACTACATTTCACATGTCTACAGTTCAATATATACTCATTATTATGTTTTTATGGCCAGTTTATATTGAGTTCATCTTAATGGAATAGTTTAAGCATATTGTATATGTTCTTTGTCTCTATTCTCTTCTAAACCAGAACTGCCCGGTTGAAAAAAAAATGTTAAAGCTAAGTTTATAACATGTAACTTGTACTTCTATATTGTCTTAACCATGGTTCAAACATGAACTCAATCACAACAGCAGTGTGCCACATCAAAGACCCAAATCAGACACTATGCCATGACATATGGCTACTACGAGCTTATTCAAAACCTGAACAGCTCTGCATGTGCATGACTAGGTGGTATATGCATATGATATGGACAGATGTCTACCTGGATTCTATTTCAGAAAAGGACCCATCTGATCTCTGTAAAACTGCTTTCAATCTGCACTCATATGTAGACAATGAAGCATTATGCACCATTCATATCCTGCACTATCGGAATCATAGAATGGTAAGGTTGGAAGGGACCTCAAAGATCATCCAGTTCCAACCCCCTGCCATAGGCAGGGACACCTCCCACTAGTACAGGGCACTCAAGGCCTCCTCCAACCTGGCCTTGAACACCTCCAGGGAGGGAGCAGCCACAACCTCCCTGGGCAACCTGTGCCAGTGTCTCACCACCCTCACTGCAAACAACTTCCTCCTAACATCCACTTTCAATCTCCCCTCTGCCACTTCAAACCCATTGCCCCTTGTCCTGGCATTACAAGACCTTGTCAATAGTCCCTCCACAGCCTTCCTGTAGCCCCCTTCAGATACTGGAAGGTTACTATAAGGTCTCCTGGAAGCCTTCTCTTCTCCAGGCTGCAGAGCCTCAACTCTCTAAGCCTGTCCTCATAGCAGAGCTGCTCCAGCCCTCAGTTCATTAGAACATGGATATTAATCCAGCATCCTAAACCATAAGTTCTCAGAAAGCAGATGCAAACAGAAAGGATATACTGTCATATTTAATATGATTGTCAATGTAACTCACAAAACTTGATGTCATCTCCAGTGTCAAGTTTTATAAAACTTCTTTGAAAACCATTAAGCTTTGGAGAAAAAACATCTGAGGGTACCCAAGAAAAGGTCACGACACTGACTTTCACCATGTTCTCTGCATACTGCATGCCACAATCAAATCTGTGAAGAAAGGGTGGAAAATGTTTCTTCTGCGTGACTGCTCTCCTTTAATCTACTATATTCTGTAATAAATTTATCAAATTATGTGAGAAATAAATGCCTTTTTTTTTATAGGTAAGTATTTAGAAAAACAAGACAAAGACCACCTCTGGATGTTAGGAGGGAGTTCTTTGCAGTGAGGGTGGTGAGACACAGGCATAGGTTGCCCAGGGAGGTTGTGGCTGCTCCCTCCCTGGAGGTGTTCAAGGTCAGGTTGGAGGAGGTCTTGCTCAGGGAGGTTGTGGAGCACAGAATCATATTTGAGGGTTTACAGGAAGAGAATGAACAGCACAGTCGAAGTTTTGTAACAAGAAGGTACACTCAAATCAATGCAACTTGGTGCATAAAGAAGACTGAAGTGTTTTACAGTAATAGATTCTTCACTGGACATCATCAGCTACTCACTGACAGCCTCTCACATGCATGAATATGGAAATAAACATTTTACCTATCATTTAAAATAATTTCTGAAAACTATCTTAAGAATACTTGTTTAAAGTCAGCATCAAGAGAAGTGTGGCCATCAGAGCAAAGGAGAGGATTCTGCCCCTTTGCTCTCATCAGACCCCACCTGCAGTACTGTGTACAGTTCTGGAGCCCCCAGCACAGGAAGGACATGGAACTGTTGGAGTGGGTCCAGGGGAGGCCATAAAGATAATCAGAGGGCTGCAGCAGCTCTGCTCTGAGGACAGGCTTAGAGAGTTGGGCCTCTTCAGTCTGGAGAAGAGAAGGCTTCCAGTCTTAAAGTTCCAGTATCTGAAGGGGGTCCAGGAAGGCTGTGGAGGGACTATTGACAAGGTCTTGCAATGACAGGACAAGGGGCAATGGGTTTGAAGTAGCAGAGGGGAGATTGAAACTGGATGTTAGGAGGAAGTTCCTTGCAGTGAGGGTGGTGAGACACTGGCACAGGTTGCCCAGGGAGGTTGTGGCTGCTCCCTCCCTGGAGGTGTTCAAGGCCAGGTTGGAGGAGGCCTTGAGTGACCTGTACTAGTGGGAGGTGTCTCTGCCTATGGCAGGGGGTTGGAACTAGATGATCTTCAAGGTCCCTTCCAACCTTACCATTCTATCATTCTATGATATATTTTCTTTTATACAGATGGTCATTCTGGTTTGTATCTAGATTTACGTTGCAACACTTAATATTGTCCAAGATTGCTACCTGTAACTGGACAATACTCCACCTTAGAGTACAGATTTTCTTAATGCAAAATCAGAAATAACTAACTAAAAAAAAAGGTGCCACCTTGTTTTATGGTTCAAATGTACTATGAAGAAAGTGTCCCCAAGAAACATCGGGTTTGTATTCGCACTACTTTGGTTTAAATACATGTGTCAACAGATAATCCTCATATCCCAAGCCTGAGTGAAAGCAGAGCTTTTCAGCAAATTCAGTCTCACCCCCATTCCTTCTGAAATAAGTGATAATTTTTACTTTATTGGGTGCAGAGTATTATCCACGAGTAATGAAACTCTCAACAAAGTTCAAAACCCTAATTTTGATAATCAATTCTTACTTCCTGTTATCAATGTCTTAAGTGACCCAGGAACATATCATAGAATCACAGAATGGTAAGGTTGGAAGGGACCTCAAGGATCATCTAGTTCCAGCCCCCTGCCATAGGCAGGGACACCTCCCACTAGTACAGGTCACTCAAGGCCTCCTCCAACCTGGCCTTGAACACCTCCAGGGAGGGAGTAGCCACAACCTTCCATATCCTCAGGGATCATTAAATAAGTTTCTAATTTCAAATCTACAAAAGTAAAATTTTCAAAAACAATGACAAAAAGCAAAAATCTGAATCATAGAAACTTTTATGACAGATGCAATCATCTTCAACAACTGAAGATGGTTTTTTTCCAGTGCTGAATAACTTAGTACTTCAGCAGAACAGCAATTACAAAACAACAAAAAGCAGGTACGAAGCAGTAAAAGAATAAAACTTGGGTTTTTTTTTAAATCTGCATTTTCAAGAGTTCATGAAGTCTGCACTAAAGATGGCATAACTGCCCATGAGGCAGGCAGAACACTACACTGCAATCACAGTTGTTAAAACCAATCCAAATCACAGAAGCTAAAGCAAAACCAGAATTACCTTTCAGTAATGTGTTTAGTACAGCACGAAGATTGAGGCCTTCATTGAGACCTGTACTAGTGGGAGGTGTCCCTGCCTATGGCAGGGGGTTGGAACTGGATGATCCTTGAGGTCTCTTCCAACCTTACAATTCTATGATTCTAAGATGAGAAACAACTATTTTTCCCAGATTATAAAGGCCTTTTAGGGCACAAGCCACCACAATGAATTACTGTAATTCATTTTACCTGAGATTGTTTTATTCCTATCACAGAAATGTGAAAATTAAATACAAATTTTCAGTTATCTTGAGTAATATACAAGCGCCATGCCACTCAATCCTTAAAAGAACATTATTAATAAACATAAATAAAATGCTTTAAAAAATAATTATCGGACACTGTGTCACTAAAATGCATTTTTAAAAGCAGGCTAGTGATTTTACTAGGAAGAATCAAGCTTTTGTGGGAAATTTCACAGTTCCAGGAAGTAAACAAAACTACACAAAAGCTAATCAGAAAGGTTTACAAGCCTCTGCTTACAACAACAATATGAGAAGTTAACCAAGTTCAAACAGCAGACCAGAAATGCAGTTTACACACCTGGTACTAGGAGAAAAGGCAGCAGACTACAAATAAAAATCAGTACAATTAAATTATCTTAAAAGTCACTGAAAAGGAATGAAACTCAATTTTAAATTATCTTCCATTTTAACATCGTGTAGCTTATGTGTTGTAGCAGTCAAACCTGTGGGTTTTGGTCACACAATCTATATGAAGAAAGGAAATAAAGAACAAGCAAACTCTCTCATACAAAAATCTACACATCCGGCCTGGCATCACTTCACTTAGTAAGAACTGTCACTGAACTCACCAGGGACTGGATTACATCCCACTTTGAACACCAATTTAACTTCCTTGAATTACTTCCAAATACAGGGTAGAAAAAAAAAATCCCACAGCATGTTAAACATGCAGAAAAGTTAAAGAAATGAAAGATTAAATTCTCACAAAGCAACAATTCCCTCCTCCAGCATAAGTGGTTTGGAGCACTTCTGGTGATAAAGCATTTTGCCTTCACACATGTTCATGCACAGCTTTGCTTCTTCTGTCCATTGAACTGAATGAGTAATAAATGAAGGATTTCTTTGAAGCATTGTGCTCTCTTAAGATCAGTGTTTCACAGTACACAGTGCCCTGTTGTTTATGGAAGTTTCAAAATCACAGTCATGATGACTGAGTCCGTTTTCAAACTTCTCACATTTAGCAAGGCATTCTGAAGCAAAGATAAGTTCTGAAGAATGGAAGAATCGGAACAGGAGCTCTTGAGGAAAACAACCTTCTTTTTTTTTTTTTAAAACGCAACTGTTCCTGCTTTGCAAAATTTACTTCTCATTGCAATTTACAGTCTGCTACAGCTGTTTCTTTGAGAAATTTATTAATTAATTTATCCACTTTTTTTTAATAGTAGCTGCAAACCAGAGTTCCACACCACTGTCAGTCACAGACAGAAGCACAGAATCATAGAACGGGAGGGTTGGAAGGGACCTCAAGGATCACCTAGTTCCAACCCCTTGCCATAGNGAGGTTGTGGAGCACAGAATCACCCAACGTGATCTTGGTTCTTGGATCTTGGATCTTGATCACGTTGGGTGATTCTGTGCTCCACAACCTCCCTGGGCAACCTGTGCCAGTGTCTCACCACCCGCACTGCAAACAACTTCCTCCTAACATCCACTTTCAATCTCCCCTCTGCCAGTTCAAACCCACTGCCCCTTGTCCCGGCATTGCAAGACCTTGTCAATAGTCCCTCCCCAGTCTTCCTGTAGGCCCTCTTCTGATAATGGAAGGCTACTATAAGGTATGAAGGCAAGTACCATCCCAGAACGAACACAAAAAAGACCCAGTGGATACAGATGAAGTAAGGGTGGATTTTGGAAGAGACAGAACAATCAAAGAGTCTGAGCTGCATCAAAAGGATTTGTGTGAAACATTTGAACTTACAATATTGGAAACTTTGATTTGAGGGTGGGGAGAGAGGTGAGGGCAAGAAGGATTAGAGAATATAGCAATAGAGCTTAATCTATTTCTGAACTCTGGTTAGTCACATTTCATGTAAACTTTCACGTTACAGGGTTGGTAAACAGCCATAGCAACAAAAGAAAGTTCATAAGATTCTGTAATTCAGTCACAATAAACATTGTCAAGTAACAATCCTGCACTGACCCCGTGAATACAGAAGTTCCAAAAGTCAGTTCCAAACAGAATTATGAAAATTGTCTAATGGCAAATTAAAATATATGATAACCTTATTATAGAATCATAGAATGGTAAGGGTGGAAGGGACCTCAAGGATCATCTAGTTCCATCCCCCTGCCACAGGCAGGGACACCTCCCACTAGAACAGGGCACTCAAGGCCTCCTCCAACCTGGCCTTGAACACCTCCAGGGAGGGAGCAGCGACAACCTCCCTGGGCAACCTGTGCCAGTCTCACCACCCTCACTACAAACAACTTCCTCCTAACATCCACTTTCAATCTCCCCTCTGCCACTTCGAACCCATTGCCCCTTGTCCTGTCATTGCAAGACCTTGTCAATAGTCCCTCCCCAGCCTTCCTGTAGCCCCCTTCAGATCCTGGAAGGCTACTCTAAGGTCTCCCGGAAGCCTTCTCTTCCCCAGGCTGCAGAGCCCCAACTCTCTTAGCCTGTCCTCATGGGACAGTTTGATTCGTGTGTAGGTAACTAGCACAAGATCTGGTAGAGGTGAATGCTTTGAACCCTTATCAGAATTTGAGAGCAGAAATTTTTTTTTTTAAAATAAGTTACTCAAATTTTCAATAATGTAACAAACATTACAAATGGAACAAATTTATTTGTGAGGCTATTAAGACTACAGCATATGTAGAACAGTCGTATTGTTTCAGTTCACACATTGCAGTATCTGAACTGCAGATAATAGCAACCTGTCAAAAGAAACAGGAAAACTTTAAATGTGCCGACTTCTATTTATCTTAGGTATCTATGCAGCCCAGACAGCCAACTGAGTGCTGGGCTGCAGCAAGAGCAGTGTGGGTAGCAGGGCAAGGGAGGGGATTGTGCCCCTTTGCTTTGCTCTCCTCAGACCCCACCTGCAGTCCTGTGTGCAGTTGTGGTGCCCCCGGCACAGGAAGGACATGGAAGTGTTGGAGCAAGTCCAGAGGAGGCCACGAAGATGCTCAGAGCGCTGCAGCAGCTCGGCTGCGAGGACAGGCTGAGAGAGTTGGGGCTCTGCAGCCTGGAGAAGAGAAGGCTTCCAGGAGACCTTAGAGTAGCCTTCCAGTATCTGAAGGGGGCTCCAGAAAGGCTGTGGAGGGACTATTGACAAGGTCTTGCAATGACAGGATGAGGGGCAATGGGTTTGAACTGGCAGAGGGGAGACTGAAACTGGATGTTAGGAGGAAGTTCGTTACAGTGAGGGTAGTGAGACATTGGCACAGGCTTCCCAGGGAGGTTGTGGAACGCAGAAGCACCCACTGTGATCAAAGATCACATTGGGTGCTCCTGTGCTCCACAACCTCCTTGGAGGTGTTCAAGGTCAGGCTGGATGAGGCCTTGAGTGACCTGTACTAGTGGGAGGTGTCCCTGCCTATGGCAGGGGATTAGAACTAGGTGATCCTTGCGGTCCCTTCCAACCTTACCATTCTACGATTCTATATAAGCAATGTGTTCTCCCCATTACTTCAATGTGCAAAACATACTACCTCTTTTTGTGAGAAAGCACTAAATAACTTACCTAAAACAGCCTGTAGCAGACTCAACACTTCCTAAGTTTCTTGACATCTTAAGTATGCCTTCCTACCTGAAAAAAAAAAAAAA
>VWYK01095199.1:11951-37095 GCA_013399775.1 Semnornis frantzii
TTTTTTTCTTAACCTCCTTTGAGCTTTCAGTTTGTAATGAATCTTAAATTCTAGTCAGTCTTGACTGGGCTGCAGTCTGGTTCCTGAGGCTTGTACACTATCTCAAGGACAACAGTTTTACATGTATCATTTAACTTTAATTTTTCTGGTCTGAACTCCCACAAGTTCCTGGGGGAATTGGCTTTATCACATTGCCAACCCTTCACTTTTGCACATCTAAAGCATCATTTTTCTGTTCTGAAAACCCAGCATCTGGTTGTGTTCATACTGAGCAAAATGAAATAATAAAGGCAATGGCATACCAATTAGATCACTAAAGAAATCACAGTTGGTTGCCATTTCCAGGAACATGTGGTACTTCTGCAAGACAATCCTATTATTACCTTGCACTTGGAAGTGTTGCAAACTCTTTCAAAAACTTTCATGGATGTTTGCCTCAGCACTGAATGACTCCAGTTTAATTTAAATGTAAATGAAAAGTACATAGGGTTTAGATGTTTAACAGACACACAGAGGATTTTGCCCAGAGAAGAATTATTCACTTGCTATGTTCTGTAGTGGTTATTATTCATTTATTGCCACATCTAAATTCCTTAATCAGATCCAGATGATATTTTACAGATTCCTTCCTTCCACTCCTCCATGTAGATGGCCTTCAGGAAGACTTGCCAAGAGCTATGCCAGCTTGGCTTCTACAAGATGCTGCTGGTTTCCTAAGTCCTGGCTGGAAAATGATTTGCTGAGTGCAGCTAATGCCTTCTAATACTTTCTTCCCAGTGAGCACCAAAATCGAAGCAAGTTCCTGCAGCAATTCTGGAGTCTGTCAGACTCTCCTCAGGAGCTCCTGGCCTCTTTCTACTGGAACAAGCTCCATGTTTGAAAAGGAGGACAACAGGGAGTCTCTTTAGCTTAAAGCTTGCAGAAATTTTAGAAGGACTGTTCCCAGTTCTTGAAAACCACTGCTGCAGACTTACAGCTAAGAATAAGAAGCTTTGACCCCCTTCTCAAAGCCTTTGGTTTGTTATAATTTGTACAAGTTATTCATAGGTGTTCATTATACTGGTGAAGTATTACTGGTAATTTACATATAGTTCTGGACTTGCTATTTACTGTCATTAGGGCTTTTGATGCACTTCATATCAACATAATCTCCAGGTTGTTCTTTTATAGCTAGAAAACGTTGGGGGTTTATTAAGAAAAGAGCATGAGAAGTTCAGGTCAGTACTTCTGTTACACATACCTGTGGTATAACTATGTTCTCCTCTCTGATATATTTCCTGTGCCTGAGGATATCTGAGTGGATAAGCAATAACTAGCAATAACTGTACAGCTGTTCTGACCTCCTTCAGCAATGACAGTCATCCAAACACATTCAGGTTTATAATGTGATTTTCTTTTTTTACAAAATAGCTACAAAAGTGGGATTGGGAAAAAAAAAAAAAAGTAATCTTGGCTTGTTGCAAATTTTTGTTACAGGTTCTGGTTGCATTCTCTTTATTTATTTCATCTGTCCAAAAAAACAATTTATTTTTTCATCATTTTCAGCCTTTGCCAGTGTGGAATTTTCCTTATTTCTCATATCTGTTCAAATTAGAAATTGGTTTTAGTGCCGCAGCATTAAATATATAAATATATATATATATATATTCCTGCTGAATTTCACATTATTTTTGATATTCTGACTTCCACATAGATCCTTAGCCTGAAAACTTGTGAATTATGAATTTATTATTCATACAGTTCAAGAGCTAAGAATTTAAAGCTGTATATGGCAACTTTGTCAGATTAACAAATTCTTCAGTTTTGTTCTGGCTGCTGGTGGTGGCAAGTCAACAGAAATAAAAAATCTACTCATCTCAGAGGAACTGGTTCTAGTTTTGAATAAGATTTTGCAACCATAAAAGCAGGTGATGATGACTGCTATAGTGAAAGCTGTAAACAACTTTCCATTGTATACAACATGTCTTGAGGGGCGGAGGGGGTTTCTGCACGTTGCTGGTCCTTGCCACTTCCACAATCATAGAATCATAGAATAGTAAGGTTGGAAGGGACCTCAAAGATGATCTAGTTCCAACGCCCTGCCATAGGCAGGGACATCTCCCACTAGCACAGCTCACTCGAAGCCTCATCCAACCTGGCCCTGAACATCTCCAGAGAGGGAGCAGCCACAACCTCCCTGGGCAACTTGTGCCAGTGTCTCACCACCCTCACTGGAAAAGGACTTCTTCCTAACATCCAGTTTGAATCTCCCCTTTGCCAGTTCAAACCCATTGCTCCTTGTCCTGTCATTACAAGACCTTATAAATAATCCCTCCCCAACCTTCCTGTAGGCCCCCTTCAGATAATGGAATGCTACTATAAGGTCTTCTCGAAGCCTTCTTTTCTCCAGGCTGAAGAGCCCCAGCTCTTGTAGCCTGTCCTCATAGGAGAGCTGCTGTAGCCCTCTGAGTATCTTTGTGGTCCTCCTCTGGACCCATTCCAACATTTCAATGTCCTTCCTGTGCTGGAGGCTCCAGAACTGCACACAGTACTCCAGATGGGGTCTGAGGAGAGCGGAGCAAAGGGGCAGAATCCTCTCCCTTGCCCTGCTGCCCACACTGCTCTTGCCGCAGCCCAGCACACAGTTGCTGTCTGGGCTGCACTCACACTACAGGCTCATGTTGAGCTTTTCATCAACCCAGACCCCCAGGTTCTTTTCCTCAGGGCTGCTCTCCAGCCAAATGCAAACTGGAGCACTTGGGCTGGCTGTGACAGACCTCAGCCAAATGATGCCAGAGCCAGCAAGGCAGTAATAATCTGAAAAGTTGGTCATGATTTTCTGACAGGCAAATTAATCCAAGTGACTTCCTGATCTCTCAAATTAAAGTTTTATTCTCTTTCTAATATAAAGCAAAACCTATCCCTAGTAATATGTGTTGTAGTAAATACAAACAGCTTTATCTATGCATCTGTTCTGCCCAGCTCATGCAAAGAAGAGATGAATGCATACTAACAGGGGCTAGTTAGTAACTAACACTTCTAAGCAAGACAGTGCTGGACATAGAATACAATGTACCATAGTGCACTCTATGACAACATAGGCTTCCCAAGTAAATGTACACTATATTTTAGCAAAACTAATTATTGAATTTATTCTGCAGAGTAACTGTGTGATAAATAACTTCAATCCTTTAGTTACTCACTGTAAAGAAGCTACATAAATAATTACTGATTTACTGACAGCAATTAAATTGGCCTAAGAACCTAGGATTAATAACACACTTACTCTGCTCATTCTCTGGAATGATAATTTAGATGCCATTTCTAAACATCATATATCTTTATCATGGATTCTGATAACTGACCACAGAAGCTATGAAAATGTAGCTAAAATGGAGATTTCTTTCATCTCACTAAATCTTTGTTTTCCTTTGTGCCTGTTTTTGCAATACTCAGGATTCTGGCGAGGCAATTTTAATTTATTAGTTTAATCTGGGAAATTAGTTGTTGTAGGTTCAGGTCATACAGATCAATGGACACTAAAAACCATTTTGACTTGAATGAGATTTGTTTTCCTTTTGCAAGGATGCAAAGAGAATACTGAAAGGAACTTGACTATTACTGTTTCAGAGACTGAAGTTCAAATACAGGAGCATACAAAATAGATATTGCACTGAAGTCTTTGATAAAGGGAAGATTTTTTGCTACCTACCTACAGCTGTATGCAGCCATGCAAAGGTATTACACGCTGAAAGTTCAAACAATAACAATTGTTATCTTAAAAACGTACTCTCCCCCAATATTATTATAAATTGCATTTTATAGAGAGGAAAAAGGAAACTTTCTTGCAAGTTGATAGGTGATTTCTAGCTAAGTCACATCATCGCTGTCTACAGCTACCTGCAAGGATGTTGTGGAGCGGCTGCTGCTGGTTTCTTCTCACAGGTAAAGAGTGATAGACCAAGAGGTAATGGCCTCAAGCCGCAACTGGGTGGGTTAACACTGGACATTTGGAAACATTTTTTTACAGCAAGAGTGGTCAGCCACTGGAATGCCCAGGGAGGTGATTGAGTCGCCAGCCCTGGATGTATTTAAAAGTCACCTGGATGTGATGCTTGAGGCTATGGTTTAAGGGTGAACTTTGTAGAGTAGGGGTAGCAGTTGGGCTTGATGATCCTGGAGGTCTTCTCCATCTGGGATGTTTCTATGATTCTGTGATATAGTTACTTTTTGAACATTTAGTTAGGTCCCCATTTGTATTGAAGAGTTAAGAATATTTTAATGCCTGTGCCTATGTGATTTAGACTTTAAGGCCTTTTCAGTGCCTTTTACTACTTGGGCTTCCAGCTGCCTAGTCACTTATGAAAGCAGGATTTAGCTTGTTCAAATCCTTTAGACTTTGTGATGCTTAGTGCAATGGCATCAAAAACCTGAACCTGGCTGCCTAAAGATACAGCTCAGTACTTGGCAGCATGCTATAAAATGCCTGCAGAGCTGTATGTCTCTCCTACACCTGCCTACA
This sequence comes from Semnornis frantzii, assembly GCA_013399775.1. NCBI lineage: Eukaryota > Metazoa > Chordata > Aves > Piciformes > Ramphastidae > Semnornis > Semnornis frantzii. Next base: position 16,453 of record VWYK01095199.1, read on the forward strand.
GAACTGTCCCAGCCAGCAGCTCAGCTGCTCGCAGCTGCTCATTCCCTTGCCTCCAGGGGCATGGGGGAGAGAATTGGGAAAGTGAGAAAACTCGTGGGTGGAGATAAAGACAAGTTAATAGGTAAAGCAAAACCTGTGCAAATCAAGGAATTCATTCACCACTTCCCATGGGCAGGTGGGTGTTCAGCCATCTCTGGGAAAGCCAGGCTGCATCAAGGGGATCAGTAACCTGGGGAGACAAATGCCCTCTCTCCAAATGCCCCCCTCCTTTCTCCTCTCTTCTTCCTCAAGGTTTATATGCTGAACATAATGCTGTATAGTATGTGATATCACTTGGGATTAGTTGTTCCACCTGTGTCATCTCCCAGCTTCTTATGCACCTCCAGCCTGCTCACTGGTGAGGTGAAGAGAGAAGCTGAAGGGGCCTTGACTCTCTCAGCACTGCTCAGAAATACAAAAACATCAGTGCTGGTTCCAGCACAAATCCAAAACATAGCCCTTACTGGCTATTGTGAAGAAAATTAGTTCTACTTCAGCCAAGATGAGCACAACAGGTTAAACTTGAATACAGTTTAAGCAAAAATTATAAAAGTGCCCATTCTCTTTATTGAATAAGGTCTAATTAGTGTGTGGAGACAGTGATCAAATGTCTTTTATCCTTCTGTAAATGAGGGAAGATTCTCTGCTTGTGTATTGTGCTGAAATCTCTATATAATTGCAGAGAAATACCTGACAAAAAACATAATCAGGCCAAAAAAGTAACCCTTCGCCTTGTGCTGTGACAACTCCTATGTTCCTGAGACTGTCCAGTGTCACCAGCAGATAACACCACCTGTTCATGTCTTACATAAAGGCATGAAGAGACAAAGCCTTAATGTTCTTTTCAAGTACAACTTTGAGCAGCTTGTGGTTCTTGAGAGCAGATCATGCTGTATCCTACACACTGTGCTCCAGCATGAACTACCCTGCTTGCAGCACTTGAGAGTCATAGCCACCAAGTGCTCCAATTCATGTTGGTGACAATAGTCTTGATTGCTCATGCCTGCCTGGGGGAAGGGTCTCAAGCCAAAATATTGGGAAATGTGGGAGTTTCTTGCTCTTTGCCTCCAGTAATGAATAGGTTTTAAGTTTTTTTTCTGTTAACATTTTGCCGTTTGCAGAGTTCTGCTTTATTCTAAAGGTCTGAGAGGCCCCTTCACATCACTTTTCAACTCTAGGTTGCGTCACTGTGTACTTGTGTTTTGGAGTGCAACATAGTCTTTAGTACTTTCCCCCTTCACTTTAGAATAGAAATGAAAAGCAGGGACTGCTGAATGAGTTGGATGAACTCCACTCTTGCTGTGATACTCTGCCTCCCATGTCACTGAGGCATTTCTCAGGAGCTTGGAAAAAAATAACCATGATGTATTACTTTCGTGACTGAGCTGTCTGGCTATTTGGAAATGTAGGTCACAGTCACCTATTAAAATCTGAGAATCTCTTAATTTGAAGCTGAAAAGGATTCGGTCAGTTTTTAATCCTAAAGGATTGGTGAATGATCACTGTTCAGTGATTGAATTGAGTTTATACTCCTTTTTCTCCCAGTCTGACACTGTTTGGATCAGGGTTAGATCCATCTCTGTCTTCTTGAGAGATTTTATTTTCTACAATAATCCTGAAGTTACATGCAAATTGATTTTTAGCCTGAGTGAGCCTTTCCTCTTGTTGTGGAGGCAGGGAATTAATATGGCTGAGTCAGGAATTATAAAAATAGAATTATTTGATTTTCCTGAAAGCCTCTCCCCCAAACTATATACAAAAGTAGATTACGTTTATTTAGAGGTTCTAATTCAATCAGGAATTCTTCAACAGGATGTTATGGACAAATTTAGAGATTTAGGAAGTCAGGCAATGCAAAAGGCTAAACTATAAACACAGTTTTACTCCAATATCAGTCAGGCTGATCAGAGAATTAAGGGACCAGCAGGCTTTACTCACAGAGGTGAGATAGGTATTCAACAATGATCCCTCGCTGGATTTCTCTGTGGCTTGGCTGCCTTCTGACGCTGCAAGCAATATCCAATAGTCTGGATCCATGCAGCCGAAATCCAAGACAGGTGGAAAAGCTACCAGAGTCGGAAGTGTCTCGAGACACAACTGCCACAAGGCAGGGATTCATGGAAACGACACTGCCTCATTAGTGGCAGGGGAGGGCCAAACTGCTCAGGTCTTCCCAGTTTGGAACAGCAGCCAGGAAGTCGGCTGCAATATGGTCCAAGAGTGGCTGGGTCCAGGTGCTGCTGGTAGCTCTCTCAAATGAACCCCAGGACTTGCCAGAGCAGTGCAAAAGTGAGGAGAGGCACCCAAAGGCTGGGACAGTGCAAAATCGAGAGCTGTGTAAAAAGGTAGGAGCTGTCCAAAAGTGAGGATGGTCCTAAACAGGATCTCTGTCAAGGCAGGAACTCTTTTCAAGGAGGGAACTCTTTTAAGGTGGGAACCTCACGCCTTCGCCCTTGCTCTATTTATCCTTTTCTAGACAAAGTGTCCATTCGCCAGCATATACTGGGCATGAAAACCCAGCCAACCACCATCCCAGTTCCCAGCGTGGGCTTCCTCCCAGGTCAGCACACGTGTGGCAAGGCGCATTTTACTCTTCCCCCTCAAGACCACAGGGTGGGGGGCAGAAAGCAGTTTCCATGCTGTCGCCTTCTCCCCATTCAAACCTCTGGAGAGGAGGGGGGAGAAGGGAGGAACACCTTTTCAGTGTCTGTAAATGAGAGCTGTCAACAATTCTATCTGAAATTTAACTTCTCTGGCACTATAAAAAATGGAATGGATACCCATCCAGTATTTGAAGCTTGTTAGGAGATTATGGAACCAAATTAATATAAATGTGTTAATGCAGCTACTTTAGCCTTTCTAGATCTTTTCATAGTGTCACATACGGGTACCATAACCTTCAGCCAGAGTTGTCAGAGGCAAGATCTTTAAGAGTAGTGAAGATGGGTCATGGATATTCCTAATGTGGTCAAAAATAAAGTCATTGTTTTATCATGCTTTGAAATGATCTTGTGAGAGACAGAAGAGTATTACTGTCTTGTTGTGGAAATTTCCTTCATTCATAATCCAGGACAGCTCAGAGGCAGAGAAAAAGTAAAGGATTCTGCTTTGAAAAATCATGAGGGTAGAAAGTCCTGCCACAAAAAAAAGGTTTTAGAAAAGTAGATGTGGCAGAAGATGCTGAGTAGCATCATCTTGGATAGCATTTTGAGTATTTTCATCCATTCAGGATGGAACCAGCCGAAATTTCCCTCATTTTTCCCAAATTTCTGCTCTCTGAGGGTATCTACCACTGAGCATTTGATCCCAGTCACACCAGTGTGTGCTTTCTTGGACTGCACACACCGGAGATAAGTCGAGGCACTCTAACCCTGGTAGAAAACATCTTCTGAATTTGACAAATATTGACAAAATATAGAATTTTACATCTGAATTCAAGCAAATATAAAGCAGTGCAGACCATTGGCAGAAAATTCTCTTTATATCTAATCATCTTTTATGTCTAGTGAGAACAGAGGAGCAAAAGTAACCTTCTTAATACTACTTTTGGTCCTGCCATTAAGCCATACTCTTCATATTTCCATTGGAAGTATTTAAATAATTCTCAGGACAGATTGATCAGAGTAGGATAAATGATTAAAGGTTGATGGAGCTCTCTGTAACTCATATCTTTCTGAGAAAAAAAGAGAAAAAGTTCAGACCTTCTTCCTGAAACATTATTTTCTTCATGATAAAATGCAATGTGACAAAGAAGTTGCACTTCAGAGAAAATATACCATGCTACAAAACATAATTTTTTTTTTCCACCTCAATATTTTCAGATTGCCTGGTAATGTCCCTAATGTATTCATTAGAGAGTGGCTGGATCAGCGTGACACAGAACCAGAATAAGATTCACACCAGGAGATGTGAAAACACAGTATTGAGATAGCAAAAGGAATTCTTTTCATGTACGGAATAGAAATAATCTGAAGGTACAGTATCTGTGCTTGCTTTTTGCAAATATTTTCCTTCCTCTTGCTTTTCCATTTGGAAATTGCATTTCTGTATAGAAACCTTCTCTTTTTCTTTTCTTTTCTTTTTTTTTTTTTCCTCACTCTCATCACAGAATGTAAAGTGATGTCTTAAACAATAATCATTCGTTCCGGACTTCTCGCTGATAACTAGTGAACCACATTCATCCAGTGAGATGAATGATGGGAACAAAAGATTATCACATTATTTACTAGTGTTGGGGAGCAAACTTTGAAGGGCATCTGTAAGATTATTTCCTGAGTTCATTTGAGTATTCGACTAAAACACAAAAAATAGTCATGAAAGTGTATGGAGGGGTGGTGGGGTGGTGGGGTGTGGATTACTCCAATAGGGATGTTTTTACCAGAAGCAAAATTTGACCTACATCTTTCTAGTTGTGCTGGTTTGAGACTAACTGGAATATTTTAATGGAGAAAATTATACTATAGACTGTGAAAAGGGAAACAATGGTGATGTCTACTTCATTCATAGGCTTGCTGAGATGTTTAAGACTAAGAATACAAAACAAAGATAACACACTCGGGCTCAGATGCTCTTGGGCAGTCTAGCTTCCGGCCTCCTCCTCTCTGCCAAGTAACCTCATTAACCACTTTCCTTCTAACCCCCCCTGGCTGATCCTCCAAACTCACCTTGCACGTAAGGCAAACCTTGGGGAAAGGTAGAGGGGTGGGGAGAAGGTGGAAGGGTGGTTGGGAGCCCCTCCTGGGGTCTCTGATTTCTGGGAGGGTTGCTGTGTGTCTGTATTACCTTTAATTTGTATATTTCTGTAAATATTCCTGTATATACTGTATATATTTGCTTGTACATTGTGCTGAGCTGTAAATATAGCTTCATCTCTTAACTTAGGTGAGTCTAGTGTGGGGGATTTTACAAAGCGTGGGGGGGTGGGTAATTCCCAAACCACCACACTAGTTCATTGCATGTTCTATCAAATGAGGAAACAGATCCATGTTGTCCAGCTGACACAATGTATATTCTGTTGTAATATTCCATATTTATAAGTACCCAATGTTTTTTCATTTAATCACTTCTAACTGACTCATGCAACTAAAAATGGTGTGTGAATGGCAAACTGTGAATATTTGTAACAAGATTTCAGCAGACTACAGAATGGTAGTTGCTGTGAAGCAGTTAATAAATGTCAGTGTCTCACCCAGTTCCAGAATAAAACATGACATAAATCCTACTGAAGTGGTTGGAAGCCTTTCAGCCAATTTACTCCATTAGGCTCTAAACTGGAGGGTTCATCAACTACAATGGCTTGGGTTTCAGTTATTTTTGTTATTTGTAGCACATTTTTGTTTTTTATCTTTGAATTATGACACAGATAATATTCGTTGAAAATGTCTGTAGCCTTTTTAAGAGCAAAAATCTTTCAGTCCCAAAAATTCTCATCCTGCAAACTGTCAATCAAATTGTGACAATCTGATGGCAGCCTATTTTTTCTTCTGCTTCACTTTCCTCTGTTGAGCTAGGAGATAAGAGATACAAGGAAATTAAAAATAATGAAACTACAACATAAGAATTCTAGACAAGTTTAATGAGTTTTTGTTTTGTTGATGTTCTTCACCATCATTATGCTTGTGAGAATATTATCATCAACACTTCCATGCTATTGACCATCCAGGAAGAGGAGTATTTCAGAAGAGAAAACACAGTAGATTTCAGGTACTCTAGATGTAGCCATTATTTATCATCCTCATGCATCTGATTTGCATAGTTTTGTATAATTGTTTTTAAATCTGTGCTGCTGCGTTGGACTCTTTCATTTCTCTAGCTATTGACTTATGATGGAACAGCTTCTGTCATTCCATTATAACTTTCTAATTGACTATTTAATTCTTAATATTAGCCCTAAACTGTCTATCTTCTTTTATCTTTCTTTGTTTCCCACCACTTTCTGTGATGATCTTAAATGATTACACCAGGCATATGCTGCTGCTGCAGAAATTGGATGGAAGCAAACAAGGTCTGCATCTTTTGATATTCCAGTTCCTGAAAACAATAGAGTGGGAGGGCATGTTAAATTGTATTTCTCAACAGCCAAATTATTCACTCACATATCAAATGTTCCTTCCTGAATACTTAATTAACCAGTAAACTTCCTAATGAGAACAAAAAAGCGAGACAGAGAGTGCTCTTGGATAAGCAGGATGAGATGGGTACCATAAAGGTTCTGAGTATGGTGGGGTCCACATAGGACTGAAATACAGTAGTGTAGTAAGAGCAAATAGGGTACATTTTCAGGTAAAATATTAGCTTTTCAACTGTGGAATACACTCCAGGTTTCTGTTCACATTTCCAATAAATGTGAAATTAGCTTCTTAATATCCCTGCCAGGCTCTTCTGAATATTTAACATCTCAGAAGCTTTGTGGTCTCTTCAGCATCACCTGGGCCGCCTGCCCTTTCTAATCAAGGACTGACCTATCTGAAAGGTGTAGTACCAACTATCCACAGAGGAGGGGATTGTCCAAGAAGTGCACTGGCTTGTCTCCCTATCTAAGTCACTTTATCTGTTGCCTTGATGCCTGCATTGCATGCCTGATCCATAGATTTCCTAGGCGGTGTCCTGAGCACACCAGGACAGCCCTTGCATCTCCAGAGGCTAAAAGCACAGCAGTGCTGGTATTGTGAGAGGATATAATGAGCTCTAGCAACAGAATTACATTCTTGAAACAGGCATTCCAACTCAGGTGCTGGGTTCATTCACACAAATGTCTAGTTCTGGCACCACCAGAACTGGTGCTTATTCTGCTGCAGATACCACTCAGCCTGCCCTGCTGTGCTGTTTCTCTTTGGTCATCAATCCTCCCAAGCCTCATTTCTCTGAAAAAGTGAATGCCAAGTACTGGCAGCTTCTGTAGGCATCCTGACATTTCAAAGCCAGGACTGATCTGAATCTGCAGTTTGCAGCAAGATTGCAGATTAAAAAAGTCAGATATTAGGGCCAAATTAGCTCTGGTTTTCCAATCTGCAACTTTAAAGGTATTGATATATAGCTATGTGCATAGAGAGATCTCTGAAGAATAGTAGACTTGCATCTGACTTCCAATTTGACTTATAGCCAGGAAACAGGAGTTCAGCTGAAATAGACAACTGAGATTATAGTGACTCAATAAAAAATGTGGGCTCTAACTCAAAAAAAATCCAGCATCTTTTAACAGAAGTCAGGTAGTTTTCTTATTTATCTGGGCAGCTTCTATCAAGTTCATTACTCTTTCTTGATTAAATCTTTTCTAGTGATTTCTGCCTGTATGAGAAGCAGGGAAAGGTTAGTCGCAAATCACTCCTTACACAGACTCTGACAGCAATATGTAAGGCTCATTTATGTTCAGCTGGATGCAAGTCTTGAATTCTTTTGAACTGTAAGGAAAATTATATCATCAGCAACAAATATCCTAAGGGTGTAAATTCTAAGAACGGAAATTTCTCCCGTGTCATAGCTGGCAGTAATTAGAAAATTGGGGGGAAAGTGTTGCAAGTTTATCAGGACTAAATACAGTACTGGAAAAGATGAATCAGTGTAGTAGTACTAAACATTTCAGTTATTGCAGCCCATTTAATGTTAGAAAGAAGCTCTTCACAGTGAAGGTGGTGAGGCACTGGCACAGGTTGCCCATGGAGGTTATGGATGCTCCCTCCCTGGAGGTGTTCAAGGCCAGGTTGGATGAGGCCTGAGTGACCCGTTCTAGTGGGAGGTCTCCTTGCTTGTGGGACTGGATGATCTTTGAGGTGCCTTCCAACCTAAACCATTCTGTGATTCTATGATTTATCTCATACATCTCATTCACCTGGAGCAGGGGGAAGAAAAAGGCAACTTCTGTCTCTGCTATATCTATAATTGGAGTCTATTAACAGTTTGATCTGTGAGTTGGGGCACCTGAAAATGAGTAATAGGCATGTTTTGGCCTGGATATAGAGAGTATCCTATTCAACACCCATATCTATGCAAATTGTTGATGCAACCAAATTTTTCATTGAAAGATAGCAGTCAATTTTCAGTTTCTCCAAAGGGTATGATTCTTAGGTTCTAGCCTCTATACTGGTCTAGAGGGCATACTTGTACCTACCATTATGAACTTTGCTTAGCTTTACACATTCAGGTGCTACCAGATGGGTGTGAGAAACTTTTCTCAATGGGAACCAGAACAGTTTCTTATTCTGGGATGAGAAGGTCTTCATTTTGTGTTGTATTAGCATCTTAACTTTGTTTAAATTTAAACATGTGTTAGAAAACAGAGGTGGATGCTCCCCCAGTTTGGACAGTGGAGTTGGGTTGCATGTATCTGTTTCAGGATCACCACATATGCAGTACAAGTGCTTCGTCAGGCAGCAATAGAGACAGAAGGCTTCTGGCTTTTTAAGCTCCTCTAACAAACCTGTACTTATATAAAATTACACACATGCAAGGTGCAGAATAGCTGCTGCTTTCAGTTAGGCCTTTCAGATTCCTTTTCCCCTCAACAACCTTTAGTCTGTTATTTTTCTCTTTTATCTACTTTTCCTCATAGGTCTGATTGTAAATGTTACCTTTTCTGACAGAGAGCTCGGCTGCTCTGAGCAAGATAACAAGCATGTGCTTTTCCTCCCACTTCCCTTATATAAAATAACATTTCTTATTCTGTTTGCTTGGTTGCCAGTTCTTATCTGTAATTTGGATCGTAAACTGTCTTTTTCCAGAAACACTGGATAATATAATGGCTGGGAAATTATGAGGATTTTTTTTTTCCAGATGCTTCAAAATAGGTTTGGGAACTTGTCATAGTCTACAGAGAAATCAGAAACAAAATCCTTTTATGCTCTTAATTTCTGACTGCTATGTCTGCTTGGTTTATTATGTATTTCCCTTCTTTACTGAAAGGGGGCTAGTTTTCAGTAATGCTGATCCAAATTTACAGCTCTTCGCACCAAAAACTTCTGTGGTCTTCCTTTGGTGCTATACAGGGCTTGGAATCTTACAGTTCACTGAGGGATTTGGGTCTTTGGATGGGATTTGGGTCCTTCATTGGCATTCCTGACTTAAGGCTTTGCTTAAGAATGGCTTTCTAAAGAAAACATTCAAATGTTCCTTCAAAAACTATTAGCAAGTTCTGAATCTGCACAGAGAGCTGCTCTGTGCAAAAGGTGCTGAGAAAAGAGGCATAAAAAAAGAAACCTCTGATGTTAAACTGGAAAACCAGACTTTAAGATGTGAATATAGAGCCACTTCAGAAAGTCCTCTTTCTGCTCATAGCACCAGAACAAGGACTAGCAAGTAAATTGAATGGGAGGTGTGTTGCAAAAGAAAGCTTTTACTGTTTATATTTTGCTGAGTTTGCGTGCTGCCCTTCCACATCCATCCTACTTACCAGTGAGGAGACCAGCTATTACTTTGTGTTTATGCAGTCGTGTTTTGTGCTAGCCTCTAAACACTACTGTCACCCACAGCATTATTTGTATTTATAATAATCATAATGAATAGCAAGTGAGCACTGTAAATACTGCACAAAACTGCTCAAGAGAGTACTTTTCACAGATTAGAGCACAGTTTACTGTTCTGTCATTAAAGCTCCTCAATTGCTAAAGAGAAGTGAATGAATCTTTGATTGAGCGGTGCTGGGGTTTACCGCATTCATCATCCAGTAGATCTATCAAGGAATTTCTGTGATGCTTATTATTACAGAGCCTTGGCTCCTAGAGCAGTGAAACTTAATTCCTTATTGCCAGGGGCCCATGAAGACCAGGAGAGACCAGGAAAAGTTGGAGTCTTAGGTAGCAGTTGAAGGCAATTGAATCCAACCAGTGGTTGGAGGCGGAAGGCTGCTGGCCTGTGGCAAGTGGATAAATAAAAGATGCTTTTCTGGTAGCTTGTGTCAGAGGAGCCCTGATATAACCTTCAGTAAGGGGCCTCTTTATTTCTTTTGAATGCCAATGGAATTATTAGTTGGAAGATCAATTTTAAGTGCTGATCCCAGTTTGAGTTACCATGGAAACTGCTGACCTGCCATTAGAACAAGGCAGACTTGGGGAGCAGCCCTTGTGTGCTTGCTGATGTCTGAGCATGCTTTGTGACTTGGATGAAAACGCAGCAAATTACAGCTGTGCATATCTCAGGCAGGGTAAGTCCAGATGTCACAAATCTCAGGATCAATGGCTTTCTGCTTCAGAAGCCAAGGCTGTAAAACAGGGCCTGGACAAGGCCACATTCTCACAGTACTCTGCTGGGTTTTGGATAATGAAGAAGGAAATAATCTTCATTATGGGAGTCTATTTATATTCCCTTGTTTGCGCCCATGGCATGCTGCTGTGGATAGCAGGGAACTGGATCCAGCGACTGGGCTTTCTGTGTTCCTGCTTACAGAGCTTCAGAAACTTCTGGGACAAAGAATACAATTTGAAGAATTAATTGTTGTTGGAGAATCAGTTTTAACACATTCAAACCAGCTACTTACAAGTTCATGTCCTTGGTCTAGCTGTATGGGAAAAATACCTCCCACAGAAGGTGATCCTGCTCTGGCAGGGAGGTTGGACTAGATGATTTTTTGAGGTTACTTTCAGCCCCTGACAGTCTATGATTCCATGATAGAAAGTGGTATCTTAAGAGCTCCAACATCCATCACATGCAAATTCAAAGCAGAAAAGCAAGTAAGGCAGCAGCTGCTATTCAAACACCAAGCCAGCCCAGAAGCAAGCAGGAGGACCAGAACTTTCCAGAGCCAAAAAGCAGAGAGGGGAAGAAAGGCTCTCAAATGAAATCAAAGCCCACAGCAGGGCTGCATTCGGCTATCAGCTGCTAGAGAAGTCAGCCAGAGACAGGCCCTCAGGTGGCAGGAGCTGCCATATCTTAATTGATGCCAATTCACAGCACTTCAAGATCTACTTCACAGAGCCGTCTGGGCTCATGGAGAGGATGTTTTCAGAAAGCTCTAGGCCAAATATGGATTTCTGCAAATGAGTGTTTACAAACAAGCCACTTACCACCTGGGGTTAAAGATAGCCACATATTTATCACACAACTTCAGCCTCCCCAGCCAGGCAGAGCAATGTCAGATGCAGATGTTAAAGGGAAAAAGTAAAATGTACTGCACTGCAGAAATGCACATTTACAGTATCTGATGTAAGTGCTGGCAAGAGTAAGAAATAGCCCAGGAGTTCAATGAACTGAAGAGGCATTCAGGGGAAGGGAAGCAACGAGCATAAAGAATGAAGAAGGGAACAAAACTTGAGTATCATAAACAGAGACTATCTGCCTCACACATCCTAAACAAATAGTTTGGTTTGCAATTAATTTTGTTCTATAAACCCCTCCATCTGTAGGAAGGAAAAGCAAAAAGTAGAAGTGGAGATAGCAGAACCTCTTCCTTATCCTAGTACCGAAATTCATAGAAACATAGAATGGTAAGGTTGTAAGGGACCTCAAGGATCATCTAGTTCCAACCCCCTGCCACAGGCAGGGACACCTCCCACTAGTACAGGTCACTCAAGGCCTCATCCAACCTGGCCTTGAACACCTCCAGGGAGGGAGCAGCCACAACCTTCCTTGGCAACCTGTGCCAGTGCCTCACCACCCTCACTGGAAAGAACTTCCTCCTAACATCCAGTCTAAATCTCCACTCTGCCAGCTTAAACCCATTGCTCCTTCTCCTGTCATTGCAAGACCTTGTCAATAGTCCCTCCCCAGCCTTCCTGTAGGTCCCCTTCAGATACTGGAAGGCTACTCTAAGGTGTTCTCGAAGCCTTTTCTTCTCCAGGCTGCATAGCCCCAACTCTTGTAGCCTGTCCTCATAGCAGAGCTGCTCCAGCCCTCTGATCATCTTTGTGGCCTCCTCTGGACCCACTCCAACAGTTCCCTGTCCTTCCTGTGCTGGAGACTCCAGAACTGCACACAGTACTCCAGATGGGGTCTGACGAGAGCAGAGTAAAGAGTAAATTGATACTGCAAAAGCAGTAACTGTAGGCCATGGAGAAGATAAATGCCTACAGTTTATGACATCTGCTCTGGCTTCGCTCGAATAGATAATGCGAGATAAGTGTAACAAAAGAGTTTGGAGAGTGACTTTAGTCCACAAGTGACTAAAATGTGGTTCTTACAACATTATGGGAGGCACCTAGAGGTAGTTATGCACTTTAAGAAGCGGTAATTGCCAAACAGAGGAGACAGGTGGAATTCGGGAGTTTTAAATAGGTTTGTTTTTAAATGTGGTGAACTAAATATGATTCTAACTAAAAAGGTGATAAGGATTAAAGACAAAAATGTTCATAACCAACAGTCAGTTTAGAAATTTAGGTTTCAAATTGCTCAAAAGCCAGATGCTGTCCATTTCTGCAATTAAAACAAGGGAGCATAGTTCTGGTCCAGCCCTTGTGCTCTGCACAGAAATGACAAAGAGCTAAGCCCAGTAATTGAGGTAACTATGAGGTCACTGAGGTAACATGAAACACACCAAACCTTCCAGCTTTTCTTTCTGCAGCATTTTCTACTCTATTGTTGAAGGCTGCTTGAACAAGGGTGATTTAACATGGGTTGCAAATCTTCTTGGCACCAAGGTTGCAAATTTTTTAGACTTTTCAACTCACTCAAAGTCAGCAGTAGGCAGGAGATCTCTCACTGAAAATTATATCCATAGTAGAAATTAAATAGCTTTAATTCATGTTCTAACATGGATGACAAAGCGCTCGCTTCTGATTCAAACAGAAGCAGGGAGGTTCTGGTTATGCAAGTGGTGTGTTATTATGCTTTAGTATCACTGTTATCATGCATGAGAATTTTACTGTTTTCTGACTGGAATAACTTCAAGGGATAACAGTGGTTTTGGTTGTGACAGCAGGCAACCAACTCAGCTGTTGTTTATGGAAATTTCTTATTTACCACAAGAGCAAATATTGTTCCTTTTGGTGTTCTCCATCACCCCTGACCCTCCCAGACAGCTCCATTCCTCTGGGAATGGGGTTAATGTGCACTCTAACCCATCAGCAGATCCTGTGTGTCCTGCTGCTTTCCGCAGGGAGGTTTCTTGATTGATACCAGATATTTTTGTCCAGGCTTCTGCTGTGCTGCCAACCAAGGAGGGTTTGAAGATGTGACTATACAGTGTGTACTTTATTCACCACTTCCACAGAACGAACTTAGTTGCTGCCTATGGCCCTCGGTGCAAAGTATAAGGCTGAAACCTGCCTATGTGTTAATCATTTTTCATGGCAGTTTTCTGGGGGGAGGTGGGGTTTTATTTTTCTTAAACTGCATTTCAAACTTCTTACTTTCTCATCAGGGAAAGTAAGATTCACAAATTATAGTACAGAGAAGGAAACTTACCTGTTTTGGGCTTCAAATGAACATTTTTTGCCGTGCTGTTACTGAGGCTGTTATTTGAAAAAATAGCTCTATTAAATGAAGAGCTTTGATATGTAGGAAGAAAATTATCTGATATTTCTTTCCATGTTAAATTACTGTACTGATGCACATCTGTGAGAGACTGTATTTTCTTACACAAAGAAGAGTTAGGTGTTCATAGGACCAAACATTTTCTTAATGGAAAGATGTTATTAAAAGTTACTCTACAGAATGTTTTGCTGTTTGTCGGTACAAATTGCTGCTAATGTAGCAGTCATAGGGAAAGATAGACTCTCTTTTCATGAGGCTTGCTCTGCACACACACATGAGCTCTGCAGAAGGGATTAGGTGGCTGAAAGATGAGTGGGGTGCAGGGTGTAGGTGAGTGCATCATCCTTGCACCACTGCAAGTGCCGCGCCAGGGCTGGGGAACCTCACTTCAGTCTGAGTGTAAGACTGCTTGCTTGCACAAAACGAGACTAAGGATGATTTCTTTGCCTCACTCTTTCTTCTTGCTTTAGGCAACAATGTGCCAACTGTTGTGGAGGCTTCTGTTAAGCACCTGTGCACTGCTGTCATCTCCAAGTCTGAGCTCCAGAGCAGAGTTATGACTGCACAAGGCAGCAAGTGCTGGACTTCAGGCTTTTCTGTTTTTAGTGAGTTTTTAGTGTCTGCTCCTTTAATTGATCTGATCTATTGATAGCCTAGAAAATAAGTTTGATTTCACAAGTTCCTTTGATTTCAGCTGCTGTGGATTCAAAGAGAAATTACTCATAGCAATGACTTTCTTGAAGTCATGGCACAAATATTACCCTTTACTATTCTCTGAAATCCTCCTAAGTGGCTACTTTGATCCAAATAATCTCTGCTGTTAAGATAGCAGAGCACAGCATGAGTTATTTTATTTTGCAGCACAAATGTATCCTGTATTGAGTGTTTGGTGCAGGCAATTCAGTCAGAGTAAATAATAACTGATTTTGACAGAAGTGCTTTGTACGCCAGAGACCCTTTAGACAAGCAAAGAGTGGCTTTCACACAATTTTTCCACCTACATCAGAGAATGCAGAAATCCAGATTTGTGACACTCTGGGTGATTCCTGCTCCCATACTGGAAAAAAAGAAGACCCATGCTACTTCACTGGTGTAGCTTTTTGTCTATGACAAGTGCATTGATATGACTCTCTCTGTGATTATTCATTTTCCTTGGTTGGAGAGAGAGGAATTTCCTTGGCAGTATTATGGAAAGAAGCAGCAGCTACACCGCGACAGAGAGGAGCTATAAGGTATGTGATATAACCTGGCTCTGCAGCTGTGCTGTAGAACAAAATGCTGTCCTCTTCCCTGCAAAATATAAGGGGTATAGATGCCATCTACTGTGTGGCAAATCTTGTTTTCAAGTAAAGGAGGGTTGATCTTCCAGATGACCTAAGCAGTGAAGCAAAAAAGGACAATACAGGAAACCTAATCCATAGCATGTACATCCTGTGAATAAATACACAGCTCTGCACTTGAGAATTGCATTTGCAGTGAGGTAATGATGCAAATGTTAGGTCACCATCTGACCTCACCTGGTTTGCCCCACATCCCTACGTGTGCACACCTTCAAGGGAAGCCAATACAATGATAATAGGATGTGNCAGAGACCTTTAACAACAAATGAACGGTATTCAGAATAGGGAAGTTACAAATAAGTATAGGGAAGGGGTAAAAAGGTACCAAAGGTATATACACAACTGCATTGGACAGCTGAGATGCCCACCGTGTGGTAAAGGGTAGCAACGAGGTGGGAGAAGGACAGAAACCAGGAAGTTCCCCTGTTTATATAGGGGGGTCCAGACAGGAAGTGGGAGTGGGCTGAACACTACACCAGGGGTCAAGCAGACCAGGAGGGGGGTCAGGTTCTGACCATTCCCAGGAGGGTTAACCCTTTACAACCTGCTCAAGCAACATGCTGCAAAATACTGCTTTGGGTGCTGCTAGACCACTTCCAGCCCTGGCAGCAGCAAAGGCTGTGGGGGTTTGGGGGTTTTGGACTGACTTTAGAGCAGCTGCAATGCTCAGGGGCTCTTGATGAGAATCACTGAGTGGTATTGTGCTGTGGTACTTGGCTGTGCCCCCGCTTGCTGGCTCAGGGCATGTGGGAGGTCACCAAGAACATCTGTGCTTGTATAGGATCTGCTGGCAATGCATGGACAGCTGGTGTGCTGGGGGAGGTCAGTGAAGGTGGACGTTGGAAGGTGTCTCTGGGAGCTGCATCCAATATCACAGCCTCCCTGGCTGGTCAGGGAAAGTTAAAGCAGGAAAATGCTTCGCTGCAAAGAGCCGCTGAAGCTAATGTGTACATCTCTTCAAAGCTTTATTCTGTACAGTAGAGGTTTGTGTGTGTGTATAACCACCATATTCAAAAGGTGAATATTCCAAGGAGATTACTCTGTCAGTATTTCCAGAGCACAAATCAGCTTATTTGGAAGTGAGATATTCAGATCTTTCACACTAGCATGACTGAGTTATCGGTTGTTGCTGTTCACAATATTTTACTCAACCTGTTTTCTTCTCCAAACATTGTACATCATCTGTGTGGTGATATTCCTCTGTGTACTGTTTGCCCTACACAGAAAATTTGGCATCTTTAACTAACTTTGCTTTTTCAGGCTGTAATTCAGCACTTCCTAACAACCAGTGAACACGAAGGACTCAGGCAAGCTGCTTACGGAGTTCCCAACATTAAATTGATCTTTTTACTGGATGATAATCAGAGTTGTAGAATTGTTTCTGTTGGAAGAGACCTCTGAGATCCCTGAGTCCAACTGTCAACCCAACACCATAATGGCCACTAAACCATGTCCCAAAGTGGCACATCCACATGTTTCTTGAACATCTCCAGGAATGCCGGCTCCACCACACCCCTGAGCAGCCCATTCCAGTGCCTGACCACTCTTTAAGTAAAGATTTGTTTTTCCTAATATCTAGTCTAAACCTCCCCCAGCACAGTTTCAGGCCATTTTCTCTTATTCTTTCATCTGATACTAGGGAGAAGCAACAAACTCCCACCTTATATAACCTTCTGTCAGGGAGTTGCAGAGAGCAATGAGGTCTCCTCTCATCCTCCTCTTCTCCAGACTAAACAATCCCAGCATCCTCAACACTGGTTTTGATATCCCCTTAGTTTTAAGATATAAAGAATTATTTATAACATCACCAAATAATGGATAGTCTGGCTCTGAAAAACTAATTCTGGGAGACCTTTGCATGCTACAGGTTGTTTTGATTTTATTAGCAGGCAATACTGAGCAGCCTTTTAGACATATAAAAGCACAGCATTGAGAAATATCTCAACATCATGGGGTTGATACATAAACTTGCAGTGTATTCTACTGACTGCACATCTGCGATTTTAATGCCTAATATACAATCTAAATGCACAATATTCAGCTCATCAGTTGTGAAGCAGTCCAGAGACACTTTTCTTTTTCATTGCCACTGTTTCAGAATGCTCTTTGTGCAAATAGGTGATGAGCCTCAACTCTTAAAGCCTCCCACGCACACATCGACTGAGACCGTGATCCACGGGTTAGTGTGAGGACTGAGCTTTGCCTGAGCTTTGCCCTTTTTCCTCTCTGAACACATGTTCATGTATTTCCCCTCTCCCCTTTTCCCTTTTTAAAATTTTTTTTTCTCCCTTTTTTTTTTCTTTTTTTTTTTTTTTTTTCCCTTCTTTTTTTTTTTTTTGAGATGGTAAAAATATGCTAAATTAGTGATACATGAGTGGCTAAGTGAGAAAATGTGCTCACATCTAGTTGACCTGAGCAGAATCTGAAACAAAAACACCAGAGGGAAATGTGCTACAGTCAACAAAATATGAATTTTAGTTCTCAAAGTCCTTACTACATAAGGTTCAGATTTTCCAAGGAGTATTTGATCTCTGCTGCTTAACTTCAGACACTTTGGGAGGGTAAAAATTTGGTATTGTTTTATTTTACATTTTCCTCTAGAATATTATGAACATAAACTAAAACCTGAGGCTTTTGCAGTGACAGAGTTGCTCACGGTCCTTCAGTTTTTGTTTCTTGTTTTTTGGCTTGAACTGTTTTATGCATTATTCCATGCTTGTAAGTAGATATAAGCAAATTCTTGGCTTAAAGAATGCTTAAAAGAACACATGCAACTCCCAAACAAACCTGCTTTTATACAGTAACTACAAAAATTAACATGAGGAGAAAAAAAATTCAGCTGCCTTTGGTATAGGTAAATTAGTCTGAAATTGCTCTATTGGGAATTACCTTTAACAAATTAGCAATTGGTCGAGGAAGTTGTTTGGCAAAGATGCACTGAACAGTGCTTAAATGTGCTTTATGACTCCATATTTCTGTTATGTGTCACCACCTGGTGAAGATGCTGATGTCAGTGGTACATTTAGTATTGTAATCACCCTTGACAAGATGAAATATGGCCTCCAAATTCCACAAACATATGGGATTATTGAGAAAGAAAATTGTGTGAACAAGGGCAATTACAGCAATAACTATCCATGACATACTACATCGAGTCATCCAAGCATAGCATAGATATAATGAAAATATTTTTAAAGGCAAACATGATGTAAACCAGTGCCAAAATTATCTAATTTATTATTCTGTCGTGAATGATGAATGTTAAAAATACCCTCTCCCTTTCACAGAACAGAAAGAAAGCATTCTTTTGTGTAGGTAATTCGGAGGGGCACAAAGGAAAGAAGGTTTCTTTGTAACCGATATTGAAAGATGATGAAACACTTTTCTCATTTAAATCCCAGTCTTTAATTTTTCAGGATGTAATTGCTCTAGTTACACTTCAACACATAATTCCCTTCCTATTTAACTTCCCATCGTCACCCCACCACATCTTCACAGCTATGCAACACAGAAGAGGCACTTGGCAGCCTATTAATCATAATAGAACTAGCTTTAACCTTGAAAACATGTCATCTACAGGACTGCAAACCCATGGTGATAAGCTTTTGGAATTGTTTGTTCTTTGAGGTGTAACATTTCTGGATTTATATTTTCATTTTCAGAGGGAGAAAAAATGTACCAGTAATACTGGCTGGAGCCCCCAGCACAGGAAGGACGTGGGACTGTTGGAGCGGGTCCAGAGGAGGGCCATGAAGATGATCAGAGGGCTGCAGCAGCTCTGCTATGAGGACAGACAGAGAGAGTTGGGGCTCTGCAGCCTGGAGAAGAAAAGGCTTCGAGAACACCTTATAGTAGCATTCCATCATCTGAAGGGAGCCTACAGGAAGGCTGGGGAGGGACTATTGACAAGGTCTTGTAATGACAGGACGAGGGGCAATGGGTTTAAACTGTCAGAGGGAAGATTTAGACTGGCTGTTAGGAGGAAGTTCTTTACAGTGAGAGTGGTAAGACACAGGAACAGGTTGCCCAGGGAGGTTGTGGCTGCTCCCTCCCTGGAGGGGTTCAAGGCCAGGCTGGACGAGGCCTTGAGTGACCTGTACTAGTGGGAGGTGTCCCTGCCTATGGCAGGGGGTTGGAACTAGATGATCCTTGAGGTGCCTTCGAACCTTACCATTCTATGATTCTATAATAGAGTTTTAATGCAATATGCATTAGTTTAAAAAGTCCCAGTTTTTGTGATGCACTCCATGATGACCCCGTGCCCTGCTATGGAGTGAAACCAGTCCTACAACTAAAGCTTCAGTCTCCGGCCTGCTCACGTAAGGCCTGAACCTTGTGCTGGTTTACTGCACTGGACGACCTCTTTTTGCTGGTAAGGCTACAAGTTGGCTGTCCTGAAGGTAAAGAGGAATCCCAGCTATTTGTTGTAGCTCTGAGGGATCATCAAAGTAATTCCCTGCATTTGCTTTTGTGCAGTGTATATGACAGATGGACCTCCTCACCCAATTTCACATGCATGGATGCGCTCATGAGTACATCAGATTCTACAGCCAGAGTAAGAAGGACATCTCTGCAGCTGGCAGAAAAAAGGCAAAGCGGAGAAATCTCTGTCCTAATGCTGTATCAATTAGCAGATTCTCTCTGATGTGACAGGAGACAGCATTGTGTAAGAGATGCAGTGGTTAGGGAGACAGGGTGAAGGTTAGGTGCTACATCAGACAACGCTTTTAGCCTCAGCACTGGGGCCAGCACCAGATGAAAGAACAGAAATGATTGCGTAGCATTAATATTTAATAATAAATGCTCTGTTTGACAACTGTGACTTTTGAAGTACTTAACAAAGAGAGCAGAATCATCTTCGTTTCATAGAATCATAGAAACATAGAATGCTAAGGTTGGAAAGGACCTCAAAGATCATCTAGTTCCAACCCCCTGCCATAGGCAGGGACATCTCCCACTAGTACAGATCACTCAAGGCCTCACCCAACCTGGCCTTGAACACCTCCAGGGAGGGAGCAGCCACAACTTCCCTGGGCAACCTGTGCCAGTGCCTCACCACTCTCACTGGAAAGAACTTCCTTCTACCATCCAGTTTCGATCTCCCCTCTTCCAGTTTCAACCCATTGCCGCTTGTCCTGTCATTGCAAGACCTTGTAAATAATCCCTCCCCAGCCTTCCTGTAGGCCCCCTTCAGATACTGGAAGGCTATTTATAAGGTGTCCTCGAAGCCTTCTTTCTCCAGGATGTAAAGCCCCAACTCTCCTAGCCCATATTTCACAAACACATAGTCAGGAAAAGTTACTTGCTGACAAGCAGGGTACTTGTGATTTGCTCATGCACTAGGGTAATAGCAGAGTGGTGTCAAAATCAAGCCTGTGCTCCTAGGAATCCAAAACATCAATAGTTGGCGGCAGCTAAGAGTTACCTGGCTGCAAAGCGCCAAGTAAAGTTAACCATTGTGAGTGCACCTCTCTTCTATCTAGCAAATAACATATCCTCAACCACAGAAAGTAGAGGAAAAGATAATGCTGTTGTGGTGATAGGAAAAGATTTGAAAGATACATTAAAAAACATATGCATGTATTTATGGATGCAATATGTGTGTGTGTGTGGTTTTATATATATTAATATATACACACACTGCTAGAATGAGAAATTTTCCCTCTGTGTCTGAAATTGGATCTGTCTGTCATATCTCTAAGTGTCATTTTTTTTCATGTAGGATTTCTCACATGAGTAAAGCTCTGCTTGGTTAATCACCACTATAGCACTCATAGTACTCAAAGGGAGCCATAATTGTTACGTTGTTGTTTACAACCCACATCAAAAGAAAAAATTGCACAAAGCTCTTGTAGGAAATTAAGAT
>VWYK01095203.1:1932-25836 GCA_013399775.1 Semnornis frantzii
TCTATCTATCTATCTATCTATCTATCTATCTATCTATCTATCTATCTATCTATCCTATTTATGTATCTGTCTATCCATCTATCTAAGCAGTATACTGGAATTTAATACAAAGCCACATCCACACTGAAAACAAGTTTTGCAAGTCAAAGCCTGCCAAAAAAAAAAAAAAATTAGCTCTTTCAGACTCCTAAATATATATTTGCATGCAAATTTGTAACTTATAATGACAGGCTGAAGCATGCATTTCCCACTTTGCTGGTGTTGGGTGCGTTTTCCTTAAGCCAGGAACATTATCCTCATTATTTGACCCAACCATGTAAGAATTTCAGTGCCTGTAGAATAAATGTTCTGGCTATTTCAGGCCCATCAAAGCCAAGCTTTCTGCACGACTCCCTTGGCTTCATTTCACCACAAATGCATCATTTCCGAGGACTGGCGTGGAGCAGGAGCTGAATTTCAAGTGTGTCTAAATCCAGATGGTTCACTGAGGGTGGTGGAGCTGCTGGAACAGGCTGCCCAGAGAAGTGGTGGAGTCTCCACCTTTGGAGGCATTAAAAAACCTCCTGGATGCCTTCCTGTGTAACCTGCTCTAGGTGACCCTGCTCTGGACTGGGTGATCTCCAGAGGTCACTTTGAACCCCTCTTGCTCTGTGTGTGATTCCCCGTGGTTGTGTGGACGTGGCCAGGCCAGCTGAGACCACAGCCTAACTATGGGATGGATCCTGCTCCTCTTGAGCCCCCCAGTTTGGGATGTGCTCCTTTGATTTCCACTTGAGCCCAGAGGGAATGAGGATTTCTGGCCCTTTGTCCCCCGTTTTCATCCCTGCATGGAGTTTGTCACCTCTTTGGACCTGATGATACAGCCCTTGATGCCCATATGCATTTCTACAGAATTTTAAAGCCTTCTCTTTTTTGACAAGCAGGAGTGTCCCTGTCTATATGGCCCCAAACTCCCTTCCACTCCCCATTTCAGGTGTTCACAGGTGATGCTGCAGCTCATGGTCCCTGCCCCAGGCTCCAAGCATTCTGCTGGTCATGGTCTGCAGCTCAGCCTTGTCCATCTATATTAGAAAGAAATTTGTTAGAAATATTAGAAGAAATTCTTGCCAGTGAGGGATACACTGAAAGAGGTTGCCCAGGGAGGTCATGGATGCCTCCTCCCTGGAGGTGTTCAAGGTCAGGTCGAGTGAGTTCTAGTGTGAGGTGTCCCTGTCCATGTCAAGGGAAGTTGGAACTGGATGATCTTCAAGGTCCCTTCCAGTCCAAACCATTCTGTGATTCTATGATCCCAAAATCCCTTGTCAGTCATTCTGCATTACAGAATCACAGACTTACCCAGGTTGGAAAAGACCTTTGAGATCATCGAGTCCAACCTATCACCTAACACCTTCTGCTTAACTAAACCATGACACTAAGTGCCTCATCCAGCCTCCTGTTAAACACCTCCAGGGATGGGCACTCCAACACCTCCGCGGGGAGCCCATTCGAATGGCCAAACTTAAACCATATCTGCATTCCCTGGGGCAGATTCCCTGATCTTCACCCATCCTCTTCCCACATACTCAGAGCCAGGATCAGCCCCTCGGGAAGGGAAAAATTCTCCCTTTGAAGCTGGCCCTGAGAGAGGTAGCTGAGCTGGCAACAGCAGCAGCAGCAGCTCCAACTCCCACCTGGAGCTGTGCCAGGCAGCCAACCGTGAAGTGTCCTCCCGGTGTTAATCACAGGACTGTTTTGATCCCTCTGTTGCAAGAAAATTGCTTCAACAGGTTTTTCTTTCTCTCTCTCTCTTTTTTTTTCGCTCTGTGTGTGTGTGTGTGTGTGTGCAAGCAAAGCTGGAGTAATTAGCAGGGAGAGAAAACAAAAAAAAAAAAAAAGGTGAAAAGTTAACATATCTGTGAGAAAGGTCTCCTGATGATTAAATATTTCAACGGGTTACTCTTTAGTGATACAAAACTAATCAATGTCCGGATGATGGTCTTAAAAAGCAGGGAACTGTGAATGGTTTAATATCATCTTTTCAATAGTATGAAATAATCCTTTTATGTTGTATAAAACATCCTTTTGGAGCAGATACTGCCCCCTCCCAACACGGGGTTTTTCCTTATGGCTGGGTGCTGATTTAACGTGGGGTGGACTGTGAGTCTGTGCTGAGCAGCTCTTGGGATGTGCTGAGCTGATGGAGCTGCTGTGGGGTGAAACTTCCCCTCCTCAGCTGTGGGACTGGGGCTGGTTTACCTCAAAGAGTGTTTTGGCAGAGTGGAGTCTCACTGGGGTGACTGGCAGGAGGGGTGGGGATGCCTATGAGCCTGGGAACAACTAGGGTGGTAAATACTATAGGTGAAGTGGCTGGGGGACCCTGGGGGGCCATGTCCACACCCTCATCCCAGGCAGAAACCTCCTGCCCCCAGTTTGCAAACCCAAACATTTTCCATCATATCCGAGAGAAGCATCCCGTGGGATGTGTTTGAGGGTTGGATGCAGCTGTGAATCCCTCAGTGGGCTGGAGCCGGCACTTCTCTGTGTGCCCGCGGGTGGGATGCCGAGTGTGCAGGATGCTGCCCAGGCCCCTGCCTCTCCTTGCAGCACCAGCTCCAGCACCTCACAGACCTCACAGCACCTCACAAACCCTGTAGCACCCCAGGCAGCACCTCACAAGCCCCACAGCACCCCAGGCAGTACCTCACAAACCCCATGGCACCTCACAAACACTACAGCACCCCAGCAGTGCCTCAAAAACGCTGCAGCACTCCAGGTAGAACCTTGCAAACCCCGCAGCATGCCAGCTTTGGGACAGAAGGCAGCCGGGTGAGGGGACACCCCACTTCTGCGGTCTGACAGCCAAGGCCTCACTCCCACAGAGCCTTTCCTGCCTCCAGCAGCAGCCAGCGGTTAACTGGAGCCATCCCGGAGGGAGCGTCCCGCCCCTGCCCCGGGGGCTTCCGCCTGCCCGCAATTTTCACCTGTTTTTTTTCTGCTTTGCGGCTTCAGTTTTGCCTCCTGAGAGCAGCAGAAAGCGATGGGAACAGGCAGAGGGAGCTGCACGGAGTGAAAATGAATTAACCTGGAATTCCATGCACACCCCACACTCGGAGCCGGTGGGAGAATACCCTCCAACTATCGAATCAACACAGAGATGTAAGAGATGAGATAAGCACGAGGGAAGAAATACACATGGCAAGCAGGGAGGCTTCGACTTGAGTTATAAATCCTAGGGAGTCTATTTAGGCGCGGCCAGCACAACAGCACCGGGAGTCGGTGTGGGGCTACACTTAACACAGGCATCCCCTGCACTGCCTGCCCTACCCCGGGAGGAGGCTGTCCAGTCGGGGATAGGGGGAAGAGGCTGGCAAGGATGCAAGTCCCTTCCCTTCCCCTTCCCCTTCCCCTTCCCTCCTCTTCCCCTNNNNCCCATGCAGTTCCAGCACAGGCATGTTCCATGGCTAATAATGGGATTTCTCTGTGGATCCTGCTTCTGGATTTCTTTCCACCCTGCTACATTTTCAGGTTAAATAACTGTAAGTCTCTGGGATCCTTCCGGTTCCACGGAAAGGACCTTCCCTGGGTGAGCCCAGCCATGCCTCATGGTCCATGCCCAGGTTGTGGGCAAGCTAGCCTGGTGCAAATCCCAAACCTGGTAAATCATCTCTGTGAGCCCCATCCAGGACTCCAAATGCTGCCTGCAGCCTGTCTGGGTGTGCTCATGCCATAGTTGTCCTCCTCTCTGCTGGTGGCCTTTGGCTGAGAGGGACAGCAGTGGGGAGCACAGCTCTGGCACCACCCATGGCTCTGCGTGCAGGAGAGCACTCACTTGGGGCTGTGAGTGTCTGTTCTCAAGGAGTAGGAGAGTAAATTTCTCCAAGCATCCTTCCCATGGTCCCAACCCTCTAATAACTCAGTAATCCTATTACGGGGTCAGCCTGGGCTGGGATGCTGGGAGCAGAAAAGCATCTTCACCTTAGCAGCCAAATGCCAGCTGCCTTGGGACAAGGATGGGGCCTGCTGCTGCCTCACAGCTGCTCCCAGTGCATCCCAACTCCAGCTCTTGCCCTCGCACCCTTCCGGGGAGCCCCATTTGGGCATCCCCTTGCCTCAGTAGCCTATTTTGGGACCCATAAGCAGCACGTTCTGCCTCGGCTCTATTAATATCCTGCCCAGCCTCTTTGACTGCTTAAGCTGCCGTTTAGTGCTGGGCTACTGCCAAACAAGCCTCCAGCAGGATGAGGATGAGGATGGTTTCGTAACTGGTTGAGATTGCCAGCCCAAATGGATCTTCAGGAGGTGTCCAGGCTCCTCAGGACCCTGCAGACCAGGCAGGGCTGAGTGAACGCAGGAGATTCTGCTCTCTGCTCCCTGGCTCTTGCCACCGGTGGCACAGCATCCCATGGGATTAGGATTGATGATGTGATGCAAGAGGGCTGAACTTTAATATGTCTGTAATTTCTTCCTCAAACAGCTACTTTTACTCTGCAGGGAGAGCAAAATGAAGTGCAAACTCCAAAGTGGCTTGGATTTTGTCAGTGTCAGGCAGCAGTCTGGAGCTGAGCGTGGGCAGATGGGAAAGTGCAGTTTCCCCACCATATCCCAAACACTGGGCATTGGTGAGGTCACCAGTGAGGTACAGGGCAATGCTTCCCTGACGGTGCCACCACAGCCGTGGCCATGTCACAAAGCATGACCCCTGCATGTGGGCTCCTGACTGAAACTCAAACTCAGCCCAGTCCCTTCCCCGGGGAGGCAGGAATCTGCCCTCTGTTTTATCAGCAGGACCTTGCACGCGTCAGCTTGGGGCCTTATTTACATTTTTATAGTAACTCTACTGGTTGCTCCTTGGCCAGCTGGTCCAGCTGTGGGCCCTGGGCTGGCAAGGGCAATGCTGCAACCCAGGGGAGTTCCATAGAATCATAGAATGGTTTGAGTTGGAAGGGACCTCCAAAAGTCAACCTGTCCAACCCCCTCTGCAGTCAGCAGGGACATCCTCACCTAGATCAGGTCTCCCAGAGCTTTGTCGAGCCTCACCATGAATACAATAGAATCATCACCAATTAAGATCACCAAGTCCAACCACAACCAAACTACCATGACCACTAAACTATATCCTGAAGTGCCACATCTACAGCTTCTCAAACCCCTCCAGGGATGGTGCCTCCACCCCCTCCCTGGGCAGCCTGTTCCAATGCCTCACCACTCTCTCAGTAAAGTTCTTCCTAACATCCAGTCTAAACCTCCCCTGGTACAACTTAAACCCATTTCCTCTTCTCCTATTGCTAGTTACTACTACTACTGCTGCTGCTCTTACTGTCTAAACCAGAATACGACAGCTCCAAACTGCTGAGTTTAAAATCCAAGCTACAAGTCTCCACCACAGAAACCTCCTCCTGTCTTCTGCATGAAGCAAGAAACGTTCAGCTGAAATGGAAGATTTTTATCTGAGTTTATTCTGTCTAGAAATTAGAATCTTCAGGGATGGGACCTTGAGCATCACCCTGGGCAACCTGTTTGCAGTGTTCCACCACCTTCGTGGTGCAGAACTTCTTCCTCACACCCAATCTAAATCTGTGGGGTGCCAATCCCCTGCTCTGGGCTCGAATTGGGGCTGTCACCAGCTTCGTGTGTCCCCCCCGCTCCTTGCCCAGCAAATGAGCTGCTTCATGTCAACATATTTCATAACGAGGCAACTTCACTTCTGCAGGCGGCTCGAGCAGGGCCCAGCATCTGATTATTAAAAATGCTGCTTGGAAGCCAGCCCACAACCTACTTAGGCATTAATCTTTCCTGACAGATGCTGACGAGGAACGGCTCTGGCAGCCGGGAGTGGCTCCCCTGCCCAGCACACTTCATCCCTTAAAAGCTGGGTATTATGCCCATTGCTACCCGCAGGAGCTGCAGCCTGCTGCCGCATCGCTGGGTGACGCTGAGCTGGGACACAGGCATCCCGTCTGGGAGCTGCAGCCTGACCCATGGCTACCGGTGATGGAGCTGGGCAGGCTGGCAGCAAGCTGCAGGAGCTGCTGCTGGCACTGGGAGGTTTGGAGTCGCAGTGGCGCTGGGCGGGGGTGGGGGGTGGAGGGTGTTCTGGTTTTCGTCACACAGAAATGGGCAGGGTCATGGCAAGCTGAGCAGTTCATGGGTTTCATTCATCACACTGGGAAAAAGGAGGCTGGGGAGAGACCTTCTCGCTCTCTACAGCTCTCTGAAAGGAGGTTGGAGCAAGGCGGGGGTTGGTCTGTTCTCCCAGGTAAAGAGGGACAGAACAAGAGCCTCAAGTTGCACCAGGGGAGGGTTAGTGTGGATATCAGAAGGAATTTCACTGAAAGAGTTCTCAGACACGAGGCAGAGATGTGGTGGTAAGTGACACAGTTTAGCCCCAGCCTTGGCAATTAGGGAAGGGTTGGACTGAATAATTTTCAAGGTCTTTTTCCATCAGAACAATTCCATGGTTCTATGATTCTAATTCTTTTTAAGGAAGGAAAGAAAAGATAAATTCGATTTCTGTTCCCAAGTCAGACTCTCTCCCACCAGCTGTTTCAGAAGGAATTTACACTTTTTCTGTGCTGACATTTCCTCACCAAATGTACCCCAGCAAAATGCAAAGAAGTCATCCAGGTCCTGAAATGAAGCATTTCACCTGATTTAGTTGCCCTTTTCTCATCCCAAGACAAACTGAACTGTTTCTATCTCCATTTTCCCCCAAAGAAACTCATTTCCTGACGCTTTTCTTGGCTCGTGGCCTGGAGAAACCCATCCTGGTTGCTGCTTTCCTGTCAGCTCCCCATGGCATGTATTTGGGGTACAAATATAATAAATGAGCAGAACAGAAATCACCCAGATAGGATAAAAATAGCTTTTTCTGATGCTCGCTGGAACATTTTGAGTGTCTGAGACCTTTCAGCAGTCCCAATCAGCCACCGTCAGACTGAATAAAACCCTGGGAATATCATCTCAGCATCCCAGTGGAGCTGTGGCTCCTTCTGGAGCAGGAACCAGTGGAAACTCTCCAGCACCTGAGTCAGCGTGAGCTGCACACCTGGGTTGTGGGTGCTCACATGAAGGCACAAGCATGGAGTCACCATTCTCCCCCTCTCCCCTGTGGCCTGAGGCCTGATAAAAAGCTAAAAACCCCAAAGAAAGCCCCAAAGGAAACCATGCAGGTGGCAAGGATCATGCTTGCTGGGCTCTGGTTGTGGGGACAATGGTGTGCAGGGATGTGACCAAGGTCACTGGGGGAGTTGGTGTCAGGATCAGTGCCATCACTGTGAGCAGCTTCCCACTGCCAGGAAAGCAAATATGAGGAACCCAGCCTGGCTCTGGCACCTCAGTGGAGCTTTTCTAGCCCCAACTGGGGAGTGAATAGGGAAAGGCAGATCCTCTTGCCCAGCTCCCAGGGCCCCTAGGTGGAATATTGAAACAGGCTGTCCAGGGAGGTGGTAGATATTCGAGGTCAGGTTTGATTGGGCTCTGAGCAACCTGATGTAGCTGGGGATGTCCCTGCTGACTGCAGGGGGGTTGGACTAGGTGACCTCTAGAGTAAGAGACCTCCCAACCCAGTGCATTCTCTGACCGATCCTATGGCAGCATGGCCACGTCCACTCACCCAGCTCCATCTGCCAGAAAGAACAATGACCATGAAGCAAACTGTGAGGTCTCGGATGCTCATTGCCACTTTTTTGCTGTCTCTGGACTATTTTTAGCACCTTGCTGCTGGGAGGATGGCAACAAGCCAAGGTGACACACAGTGGGGCCAGCTTCACGTCCAGTCCAAGGGCTGCTCATGCTGCTGGGCACCCACGGGTGTTGTAGAAGACTTCGTGGGGGCTTGGGAGGCAGTGGTGCTGGCAGGGGCAGGTGGCCTTGGTGGGGTGCAGCAGGCGCCAGCCAGCCCCAGTTTATCAGCTGGGCAGACAGAGCAGGACCATTGTGTACCCAGGGCTTATCAGGCCTTGGGGAACTTCCCCTCCCCAGCCAGCAGCTTGCTGGCTGTGGTTCTTCTACCCAAGCCCTTCACCCAACACCCACATAATGGCACAGGTCACCCCCACCCCCTGGGCTGAACTTTTCCACAGGTGAGAGCACATGAAGCCCTTTTTCCCTGCTCCCCTCAGGATTGCTATGAGGTTCTTCAGCCTCAGCATCACCTACGTGAGGCTTTTCTTGGAGAAATGATGAATTCAAACCCAGAGTGATGTTGGTGGAGATCCCAGCCCAGCCCCTCACCATGGCAGGGTCTGGCAGCTCCTGCAGGATATCCTGTGGCCCCAGCCGGATCTGGGAACAATGCACGGGGCAGCCACCAGCATCTGGCCAGGGCAAGAGGTGATGTTTCCTTCCCATCTCTACCCCCCATCTCTGCTTCAGCCCCTCCCCCAGGGCAACACCTGAGAAGCTCCTTCAGCATCCAGATTTCCACCCAAAGCCCCCACTTCAGCTGTCAGAGGCTGCTTTCCCTCCCTCCTGCATTGCTCTAACCCAGTTGCAATCAATTTGGAGGAGGCTTCACCCTCCAACACTCACTGCCAGGAAAGGTAACATCTGCCTGATATTTCCCTGTTTGCCACAATCCTGTAGGTGCTGAGCAACCCAGGACCATTGCTTCCATCTCCCCAGGGTATTCCTGTCATTCTTTTGGGCCATGCCTGTGTCCTTCCCACTGCAGCTCCATCCAGAATTGGAAAATCACTGATTTGCTTCCATTTTCTTCAGCCCATTTTCCTCTCACACAGAATCACAGAATGTCAGGGGCTGGAAGGGACCTCAAAAGCTCATCCAGTCCAACCTGGGGCCAGAGCAGGGGCCAGAGCAGGATTACCTAGAGCAAGTTACACAGGAACACATCCAGGTGGGTCTTCAATATCTCCAGAGAGGGAGACTCCACAATGCCCCTGGGCAGCCTTTCTCCATTGCTGTTTGCCAGGCAGTCGTTGAGAGTGGTTACAGCACCAAAGAAACGCCGTGGGAGGTTTGGGAAGGAGCATTTCTCCATGGAGCAGGCAAATGGCAGCCCCAATGCCTTTTCCAGGTGAACCAGATGATGTTGGGGTGAGCATGGAGCTGCCTTAGATCTGGTTTCAGTCTTCTCTGCAAAGCACTGGGAGACTTCTGAAGTGTGGGTTGCACAGCCCACAGAGGAGCAGCATCTTTCAAGGCAAAACTACACAAGCAGACAAATCAACACAGTAAAAAACATTAGTAAACCCATCTTTATTTTTGCCCACCTTCCACAGCCTTGGCTGTGGCCATCACAGCATACCAGACACCCCCATCCCCAGCAGGAGTAGAATCACAGAACCTTAGAGGTTGGAAGGGACCTCCAGAGATTATCAAGTCCAACCCTCTGTCAAAGCAAGGTCACTCAAGGTAGTCCACACAGGAGTGCATCTGGGTGGGTTTGGAAAGTCTCCAGAGAAGGAGACTCCACAACCTCTCTGGGCAGCCTGCTCCAAGCCTCTGTCACCCTCACTGTAAAGAAGTTTCTCCTCATGTTGAGGTGAAACCTTCTCTGTTCCAGTTTGTAGCTGTTGGTCCTTATCCTATTGCTGCTGACCAGCGAAAAGAGATTGGCCTCATCCACTTGATCCCTACCTCTCAGGTAGGGAGTACACACTGGTGAGATCTCCTCTCAGTCTTCTCCAGACTAAACAGCTTCAGGGCTGTCAGTCTCTCTTTGTAGGGGAGATACTCAAGTCATTCAATTGTCCTCATGGATTCTCTCCAGCAGGCGCCTGTCTCTCCTGAACTGGGGAGCCCAAAACTGGCCACAGTATTGCAGGTGTGGTCTCACCAGAGCAGACTAGAGGGGGAAAAGAACCTCCCTAGCCCTGCTGGTCACACTTTTCCTGATGCACCCAAGGATGCCATTGGTTTTCTTGGACACGAGGGCACATTGCTGGGCCATGCAGAACTTGCTGCCTGCCAGAACTCTAAGGTCATTCTCCGCGGAGCTGCTTTCCAGCAGGGCACCTCCAACCTGTAAAAGCGGTGATCAGCTCTGGTGGAACTTCAAACGGTTAAGAGGCATTTTGTCCATCAGCTCTCGTGTGGTGAGGGCTCTCCCTGCTGCAGAGCACTGGTTTTACAGACTGCAGCTTCTGCATCCTCACCGTCTGCCCCGGCTTTTGCAGCCCCAGAGGCATTCCTGCCTGCCACTGCTCAAAATAAATTAGACTTGTGAATGGCCACATAGGCTCTCCTTGAGGAAAATCACCATGCAGCCCCAGCTCCTGGAAAAAGCCGAGTCAGACATTTGTGATGACCTCGTGAAGCCCAAGCATTTAGGATCACCTTGAAACTGCACTTTCACTGGTCAGAGGCAGCTCTTGCACGGTTTTAGTCCGTTGCACATGCTTCTTGAACACCTTCAGGAATGGTAACTCCACCACCTCCTTGGGCAGCTTGTTCCAATGCCTGCAAATAAAGCACTTGGAGCAAAAACTAGATCCAAAGTATAACCTCACCAGGGTAGGAAGAGCATAAACAGCAGCTCCACACTTCTGTGGCTTCTGTGAGCATAAATGAGCTGTGCCAGTCTCTGCCCTTCCCCACGAGCATGAGTACACACACAGGCAGGGCTCGGCTCTGTAAGAGCAGAGTTTGTGAGCTCTGAAGCTTTGGGGTTTATTTCATTCTGCTGCTGGCCTATGGCAAGAAAAACCTCAGAAGTCCTGATCTAGGTTTACTAGAGAGGAGGTTTGCTGCTGGCTGCTTCACTTCTGCCGGTGCATGCTGCCATCTTCAGCATCTCACAGGAGGAGCCAGCCCTGCCTGCAGCCCAGCTGGCCTCAGTTCTTGTCTGCTCCAGCTGCAAGAACAGGCTCTTCAGCTTCTCCTGACTGCCTCCCAACAATTTTTGTTGCTGGCATCTTAGTGCAGTCATAAATGAAAAAATGCCACCAGACCGCATCCCCAGCAGTGTGGGCAGCAGGGACAGGGAGGGGGTTTTGCCACTCTGCTCTGCTCTGCTCTGCTCTGCTCTGCTCTGCTCTGCTGAGACCCCCTCTGCAGTGCTGGAGGCAGCTCTAGAGTCCTCAGCTCAGCACAGCACAGACAGGGACCTGTTGGAGTCGGGCAGAGGAGGCCACAGCAATGCTGGGAGAGCTGGAAGGGATCTGCTGTGAGACCAGGCTGAGAGAGTTGGGCTTATTCAGCCTGGAGAAGACTCCAGGGAGACCTTCTGGTGGCCTTTTGGTGCTTCAAGGTGGCTCTAAGAAAGCTGGGGACAGACTTTTGAGCAAGGCCTGTTGTGACAGGACAAGGAGTGATGGTTTGAACTGAAAGAGGGAGATTCAGAGTGGAGAGAAGGGAGAAATGTTTGACACTGAGGGTGGCGAGAGCCTGGCCTAGGTTGCCCAGAGAGCTGGCAGATGCTCCATCCCTGGAACCACTTCAGGTCAGCTTGTCTGGGGCTGTGAGCAACCTGCTGTAGCTGCAGATGTCCCTGTTGACTGCAGGGGAGTTGTACTGGGTGAGCTGTAAAGGTCCCTTCCAACCCAAACCACCCTGTGAGTCTATCATCCTGTGATGTACACCTGAGCACACACTGTCTGGGCAGGAGTATTGCAAGCAGCCAGTGGCTAAGGAGTGACAGGAGCTGGATGATGGCAGCTGCTTGCTGGTGTCCCAGCTGAGAGCTGATGGGTAGAGAACACAGCACAGCCATGGAACAAATCACAGAATCATGGAATTGTCAGGGCTGGAAGGCACCCCAAGTATCATCCAGCTCCATCCCCCCTGCCATGGGCAGAGACACCTCATACTAGCTCAGGCTGCTCAGAGCCACATCCAGCCTGGCCTTAGAGACCTCCAGGGACAAGACCATGAAATCTCGAGCAGATGAATGTGACATTACTGTAGTGGTATTACATATTCAGATCTCCTACATCTGCCAAGCAATGTAATGTGTTATCTGTGGAGCAGATTGAGTGGTGTTTGTAGCAAGGGAGCACAGATGATGGTGTGAGACAGACATGCTGTGCCCACAAACCCAACAGCCCTGCACTATTAGTGGAGTAGTATACTGATCAGTACTCAAAGAGTGGGTGTCAGGAGGATGGCACCAGGCTTTTTGCAGTGGTGCCCAGTGACAAGACAAGAGGTTAACAGGCACAAACTGGAACATAAGAAGTTCCATCTCAACATGAGGAAGAACTGCTTTACATTGAGAGTGGCAGAGCTCTGGAGCACATTGCCCAGAGAGGAGGTGGAGCCTCCATCTCTGGAGGCTTTCAAGGCCCACCTGGCCGTGTTGGACTCAGTCTTCAGAGGTCCCTCCCAATTCCACCATTCTGGGACTCTGTTATTCTGAAGCCTCCCTATCCCCACCATCACTTCACTGACTCCACAACCTTGGGATCAAGCCATGGGACACCAGGGCTCCGTTTCCCAGTTCAGGCTTGAACCACCTGCTTTTTGAAGATACCTGCTTTGTGCAGCAGGTAGTGGATGGAAATAAATTTCAGTTCCCTTTTCAGGCACCAAGAGCAGCTCCTGAGGGTGTAAAATCACTGACAGGCTGGGATCCAGCATCCCTCCTCCCTGGCAATGTTCCACGCTGCTGCTGCTGTTAATCACAGCTGCAGTAATGAACCTAATGGTCTGGGATCTCTTCTAATTACATCTTGCCCAAACACAAGTCTGCCTCTGCCTTTGCTGAAGGAACTTAGTGTGGGTGAGTCAAGTGGTCTCTGGTTTGCAGAGTGTTCTGAGCTAAGTCTGTGCTTCCCCTGGGCAGCAGGACAGCCATAATCACAGAACAGCTCAAGGCAGACTTGAATCTGTGTCAGGTTTTTCATAGAATGATTTGCAAGAAGTAGTTCAAGCTTGGATATCTGAAGAAAGCCCAGAGCCCTCTGCAGCTCCGTGCACCCATGGCCTTGGAGAACACAGAGCCACCTTGATGCAAGAATCACTTGGGGTCAGGAAACTTACTCCTCTTCAACAGCCCAGAGCTTGGCTGTGGGGTGTGTTTGCTCTGCTAACAGCTGGCACTCATCTTTTCTTAACCAAAGTTAAATAAGCTCCATTTTCCTTTAGACACCAGCCCTGGGACATAGGAACTTCAAGCAGGGCAAGGGTAGGATCCTGCATCTAGGGAGCAATAACCCCCTGCACCAGTACAAGTCGGGAGCTGACCTGCTGGAAAGCAGCTCTGTGGAAAAACATCCAGGCATGCTGGTGGACAACAGCATGACCATGCACCAGCAATGTGCCCTTGTGGCCAAGAGGGCCAAAGGTATCCTGGGATGTATCAAGAAGAGTGTGACCAGCAGGTCAATCTCCTCTACTCTGCCCTAGTGAGGACTCATCAGGTCCAGTTCTTGGCTCCCCAGTTCAAGGACAGGGAACTGCTTAAGAGGGTACAGCAAAGGGCTACAAAGATGATTAGGGGACTGGAATATCTCCTCTGTCTCATGACGAAAGGCTGAGGGACTTGGGGCTTTTTAGCATGGAGAAGAGAGGGTAGAGGGGGGATCTCATCAATGCTGATCAATACTTACAGGGTGAGTGTCAGGAGGATGGCACCAGGCTTTTTTCAGTGGTGCCCAGCCACAGGATGTGGGTTAATGGACAGAAAATTGAACATAGGAAGTTCGATCTAAATATGAGCAGGAGCTTCTTTGCATTGAGCCTGATGGAGCACCTGAACAGACTGGAGCAGAATGGAGCAGGTGGTGGAGTTTCTATGCCTGAAGTTATCCAAAGCCTGCTTGAACACTGTCCTGTGCAACCTGCTCTGGTGGGTCTTTAAGGTCCTTTCCAACCCAAGCCATTCTAAGATCCTACGGTGAGGGTGAGGAGAGGAGGCATGTAGAGATGGTGTAACAGAGTCTAACCACCAGCCCAAGGAAATGCCTCTCTTTAGCTGCTCTAACTTCACCCCACACTGGGTCCTGCCCTGTCTTCAGCTGATCTCTACATCTGTTTGCATTGTGGCTGGAGCCGTTCAGTGATGCTTAGTCACCCAGTACCACCTCTAGCTCAAAGGAAAAGGTGCAGAGCAGAGCCAAAATAGAGAACAGAGAGAGGAAGTGGCCTTGGCACTGCTGTTGGGCTTAGTCGCATTGCTGAGTGGGTTGGTGGTGACAAGAGTCCCAAGGATGAGGTCCCCACCAGCCCAGTGCTTCCTCAGCAGCATGGCAAACGGCTGGCTTGAAGGGCAAGGATGCAATGCCCAGCGGCAGGTGAAATTTTAGAGATGTGGGTGATGATACCAGAGGGGTGTGATGCAGCCCCTCTCCCAGGTCTGGCAGCAGCCACGGGTCGAGCACCCGCAAAGCCAGCAGCACTGCCTGCACCGTGGGCTGCTGTGTCCACTCCTGTTCCTGCGCCTGCCCTTTTTCCAATGTCAAAGCTGTAAGGAGACAGAGAAAAGCTCCCTGCTTGTGGTGTCTTCCCTGGGAGGTCTTTAGTTTCATCCCTGGCTCCAGGGTTGGCACTAGCAGGATGTTTTCAATAACAAAGCCAAGGCTTCATGCAGAAATCACTGGAAGGAGGAGGAGGTTTGGTCTGGAGTCTGTGGGCTGGGTGCCAGACCCTACAGAAGTTTTCTTTGGAGGGCCCTGGACAAAGAAGGTTCCCAGATGGAACCAGTGACCAAGTCCTCTGAAGTTATTTCTGCCTTAAGGTGGTCGGACACATCCCAGCAGATATGCTGATGTGTAATACAGTGGAGTACTGGAGGAGTACTGCCTCCCATCATGGACTCCTCTGTTCAAGAGAGGCAAGGAACTACTGGAACCCAGCAGAGGCTACAAAGGATACAGAGATGCTGAGGGGCCTGGAGCATCTCAGTGAGGAGCAAAGGCTGAGAGCCCTGGGGCTGAGAGCCTGCAGAAGAGCAGCCCCAGAGGGGATCTGAGCAACGCTCAGCAAGAGCCAAAGGAGCTGTGAGAGACAAGAGGGTGGGGGCAGACTCTTGTCAGTGGTGCCCAGGGACAGGTCAAGGGACAATGGGCACAAACTAGAACCCAGGAGGTTCCACTGGAACAAGAGGAGAAACTTGTTTGGTGTGAGGCTGCTGGAGGCCTGGAGCAGGCTGCCTGGAGAGGTTGTGGAGTCTCCTTTTCTGGAAAGATTCCAAACCTGTCTGGATATTGTGATCCTGGGCAAGCTGCTTTAGCAGGAGGAGTGGACTAGATGATCCCCAGGGGCGCTTTCTAACCCCACCATGTTGGGATTCTGAGACATATTGAGACACTGCAGCAAGTGCATTAAATCCCAGTTAAAATGCAGTAAATTCCCTGGCCAGCTGGGTAGATGAGGGAGGGATTTGTGTACAGAATTGGGATAGAATATGGGAAAAACAGTCAATAAAACATTGAGATAAAAAGATACCAATGCTTTGCCTCCAAACTGAGCAAAGCTTTTCTCTGAGTTTCACGGAGTGTTCTGACCATCCTGTTGTGGGCAACTGTGTCTGAGCCCAGACTGAGCTTTTGTTTCGGAAAGAGAGAATCGGACCTCAATAAAACGTGACCGAACATTTTCAGTGCTGAAATAATTCCTTCTTTACGGCTGGTCGGAGATCAGCCCGGACTCGACTTGGCTCTTCCGTCGCGCGGGGCTCAGCAGAGGGCGGCTCCTTGGCCAAGCGCCCGCCGAGACCTGGGGAGCCGGTACCCCCGGAGCCAGGCGAGGCTGCAGCAGCGCCCCGGCAGCGCCCCCGAGAGGCCGCCAGGGGGCGCCACAATTCAGCCGCGCCGCGGGGAGCCGCGGACCGCAGGGCGGGGAGGGAGTTTGATTGGGGTTTAACGGCTTTTTAATTGCGCTTAATTAATGTACGCCCCCCCCTTCCCCGAACAATGCACTAGGTTGGAAGTGACCTCCGAAGGTCATCTTGTCCAACTCCCTCTGCAGTCAGCAGGGATATCCCCAACCAAATCAGACTGCTCAGGATCCCGTCAAGGCTGACTTCGAATGTCTCCAGGCATGGGACCTCCACCATCTCCCTGGGCAACCTCTTCCAGTGTTCCTCCACCCTGATAGTACAGTACTTTTCCCTAATCTCTAATCTCTAATCTCAATCAACGCTGCTCTACTTCACAACCGTTGCCCCTCATCCTGTCCCTCCATGCCTTTGTAGATAATCTCTCTCCAATCCTCGTGTAGCACTCCTCGGGTACCAGAAGGCTGCAGTAAGGTCTTCCTGGGGCCTTCCCTTCTCCAGGCTGAACAGCCTCAACTGCCTCGACCTGCCTTCATAAAAGAGATGCTCTAACTCTCTGATCATCAACAAGTCCTCCTCTGGACCTACTCCATCAGGTCTGTGTCCTTGTGTTGAGGGTCCCAGAGCTGGACACAGCACTCCAGGTGAGGACTCCCCAGAACAGGGAAGAGTGGCAGAATCTTCTCTCTCAGACTTCTGGCCACAACAGGCTGTATGGGGATGCTGGGAGCAGAATGGGTCTCATGCAGAGGGAGAGACTTTGGGAATGAAACTGGGTCTGCTCAGGGTGGTGCTTTCTCACCTTGTCAGACACGGGATGGTGGCTATGAGTTTTGGAAGCTGAGTTGTGCTGTTCTTTCACATCAAACAGATTTTAACACTGGAGGCAAACAACTGCTTGCAAGTGCCAAGTGAGTCTAAATTCTCCAAGTCCCTGCAGTAGAAGCAAGTGTCCCTGCCTGACATTTACCTTAGAAACTGTTGTGTCTTTGTTGACTTTTTTGTTGAGAGTCAGAGAATCATCCAATTGTTTAGGTTGGAAGAGGTCTTCAAAATCATCAAATCCAAACACTAACCCAGCCCTGCCAGGTCACCATTAAACCATGTCCCTCAGCCCCACATCTCCACAGCTTTTAAACCTCTCCAGGGATGGGGACTCCACCGCTTCTCTTCTTCGTGTGCAGAGCTTCAAAAGCAACCTTCACCTTTAGACAGAAATTACTTTGACATAATGAGCTTAATGGGATTTGGCTGCCTGCTGTCCCCAGGAACTTGGCTGGGCTGGAGGAACAATTTCCTAAACGGAATAATATTCTCCCCATCAACATGCTGCCAGCTTGAAGTCACAGCCACAGCTGCTCCATCACGCTGTGGTGGCTGTCCCCACCAGACAGGATCAGCTCTCATCCCAGGCACAGGTATTGCTCCCAGTGTGGTTTCCAGGCAGAAGCACTGGCCATGCTCAGGAAAGCCAGGTGTGTGGTACCCACATCTGCCTTATGTGGTGGATAAAGGTGTAGGGCATTTGGGCAAAATGCATGGCTTTTGAATCTCCCATGAGGCTGAAATCACAAAGGGAAGGCAACAGGACAACCTTAATATCAGCTGCAGCAAAAGCAGCGGGAGCAGCAGGAGGAGCAAGGTGATTCTGCCCTTCTGCTCTGCCCTGCTGAGACCCCACCTGGAGCACTGCAGCCAGTTCTGGGGCTCCCAACACAAGGAAGATATCAAACTGTTGGAGTGGGTCCAGAGAAGTCCACAGAGATGATCAGAGAGCTGGAGAACCTCTCCAGCTATGGAGCTATGGGAACACACTGAGAGGGTTGGGGTTGTTCAGCCTGGAAAAGAGAAGGCTCCAGGGAGACCTTAGAGCAGCCTTCCAGTGCCTGGAGGGGGCTCCAGGAGAGCTAGGGAGGGACTCTGGACAAGGGCTGGGAGTGCCAAGATGAGGGATATCGGCTTTGAGCTGGGAGAGGGGAGACAGACTGGAGATGAGGAAGAAATTCTTGCCAGTCAAGGTGGTGAGACACTGACACAGGTTGCCCAGGGAGGTTGTGGCTGCCCCCTTCCTGGATGTGTTCAAGGCCAGGTTAGATGAGGCCTTGAGCAACCTGGGCTGGTGGGAGGTGGGGGGCTGTAACGGATGATCTTTAAGGTCTCTTGCAACCCAAACCATTCTATGATTATTATTTTTAATTCCTGGATTCATCAGTTTCTCCCTTGACCGCTTTTGTTCTTTCACATTTCTGATGGGATTTTCACCTTTGTCCCTGGTTTTATTCTCTCTTTCTCTGCACATAGACTTGGGGGCATCAGGGGTATAATGACTACTGTGGCAGCATATGCCAGGTTATTTCCCCCAGGAGACCTTTTCCTTCCTTCCTCCACCCCGTGGACAATGTTCCCTGATTCCTTTGCCACCGTTCAGAAAGTGCAGATGATCACTTTCCCCCTCCTTGTCATGAAACCCCAGCCTGCTCGCCAGGCTTCATCCCAGTGCCACCCAGCACAGGCTGCCCCATCCAGACTCTCGATCGCCTCCAGTGCAGCACAGCCAGCCACCATCGGTGTCACTGCAGAGAAGTTGTGACAACTACAGATTTATTCACCAGCCTAAGCGCTGGAGTGGCTGAAATCATCTCCTCTGGCCCTCAGCAGGAGGTGTGAGCAGCCACAGGGTTTGCTCCTGGTGGGGGCTGACATGAAGTGAGTCTGGGGGATGCAGCTGGTGGGGTTTAAAACCCCAGGAGAGGCTGACCACAGGCAGCAAAGCCTGCGTGGCTGTGATGGGGAGAGGCTGTTGATGCAGAGCAAGGGGGTTGCAGATATGACCACCCCACAGCCCAATTCCCTCTTATTCCCAGTGCCCCCAGTGTGAGTTGTGGTGGTTGTTGTCCATTTATGCCCATCCCTGGAACTGCTGTGGACAGGCACCTGCTCTTTCCAGAGGCAGAGATGTTTTAGCAGTAATGAAAAGTGCTGTCTGCGAAGCCAAAAATGAGAGAAAATTAGACTGGCAGGCAAACCAGCTTGTCCTTGGACAAGCTCAGGGGCCAGCTCTCCTGCACGCCCCTTATATTTATGGCTTGACTCTGCTGCTTCTGAGCCATAAATCTTGATGGTGACTGTCCCTTGGTGCCTTTGGGAGATCCTCCAGACAGGATTTACTGCTTAACTTTGCCACGGAGAGAAATAGTGTGCTGGCCACAACTCACGGTGACGTACCTGCCGGCCCTGTGCCACCGGGATGCTTTCCCAGCTCATCCCTCCACAGAGCCTGGCCTCAGGCAGCACTGCTTTTTATTCCAAAGCTTGTTGACTGCCTTGCCACAGCTTTTCAGATCAGGAACTCTGCCTGTGAGTTGAGCAGCCACACTGGGGCTCTGTTGGGTGAGGGGGGTCTGTTTGGGGGGCTGCAGGTGATGGCATTGCAGGTTGCCGTTGCGCTTTTTGTGCCATGGAAGGGTTTAGGCTTCCTGTCCTCTTCGGTATCTCAGAGCCCATTAAAGTCTCACATCTCATGTTATGAAATATGGCACACATCAGTTTGTTTTTTTTTAAACCTCTTTCTGGGCTGCTCTCAGCTTTCAGCTCACCACCTGTAAGAACTAGCAGCCCTTCCGCCCAGCATCTCATCCAGCATCATCCTAGAGAGGCTGGCACCTGACATATTACTCCCTGATGGTGGCCCCCCAGGAGCTGGCTGTCCCCAGCATCCCTTCTGTCCCTTCCAGAGTCTGTGAGCCTGGCTGCCCTCCCCAGCAGCTGAGGGCAAACCCTTTCACTACATGAGTGGCTACCTCATATGCATCGTTGCTCCACTTTTTCCTCCCACACTTAATCCAAGACAATTTTGCCCACAGAGAGAGATCTGCCTTCAGGATTTGATGGGATCAGCCTGGCCCTCT
Source organism: Semnornis frantzii (assembly GCA_013399775.1). Lineage (NCBI taxonomy): Eukaryota > Metazoa > Chordata > Aves > Piciformes > Ramphastidae > Semnornis > Semnornis frantzii. The sequence goes on from VWYK01095203.1 coordinate 21,496, forward strand.
GCCACCCCAAGCAGGATAGGAGGGAGTTTCCCAGCTTCTGCCAGAAAACAGGGCAATGGGCAGGGTGGGAGATGGGGTCCTCCTGAAGCACACCCAGCCCTGTGCTATCGGCCCCTGCATCTCCAGCCGCGCCTTTCAGGGCGGTCGCTTTCCACAAAGCTGCAGACCGGGACATGCAATTTTCCCTCTTCCTAGGCCAGGGGAGGGGCCGTGGTCAGGGTGGTGCAGACAGATATCTGAGGCTGGGAGCAAGGATCCTGCTGTGCCATGTCTGCAGCTGACCCCACGGGCAGCCTCGCCAGAGCCACCCATGGCCAGATCAAAGATTTTTTTGCCACCCACATTTGCCACCAGGTCAGTCCTCGACAGCTGCTGGCTTCCCGTGGTGAAGGGGGTACCTCACTGGATGTCTGGATGGAGAAGATACGGGAATTGCATCTCACTGTGCTTTCCAGCACCATCTTTTCAGAGGTGAGCCCTTGCAGAGCCCCTGCGGACCCCAGTACACAAGGTGCATCCTCTCCAGTGCTCAGCACAGGGGGCTGATCCCCACCTGAGTCCTGCTGGCCATACTGTTTTTGATCCATGCCAGGATGCTGGTGACCTGGGCACAGGCTGGCTCACATTCAGTCAGCTGTCAGCCAGCACTCCCAGCTCCTTTTCTGCCAGGCAACTTTCCAGCCACTGTGCTCCAGCCCTGGAGCATTCATAGGGTTGCTGTGACCCGCATGCAGGATGTGGCATTTGGCTTGTTAAACCTCACACAATTGGCCTTGACTCATTGATCCAGCCTGTCCAGATCCCTTTGCAAAGCCTTCCCACCCTCAAGCATTTCAGCAGTCCCACCCAGCTTGGTGTCATCTGCAAACTTACAGAGGGTGCGCCCAATTACCTCTTCCAGATCATTGAAGAAGATATCCTCAGCATGGGGAATTTTATTTCCCCTTTGGCCACTTGAATGTTCAGAGCTGGAGATGCAGCGTCATGTTGGCAGTATCTGGGGGGTGGGTACCCTTTGCTCCAAGCAGAGGGAGGACGAGGAAGAGGATGAGCCTGTGTCTGCTGCCCTGCCTGCTCCTGGCTTGGCACAGCTCGTCAGCAGCCAGGTTGTTTAGTGTGGCTGTAAATGGTCATTTCATGAGGGTGGGTTCCCTCAGCACCTTCAGACCCCAGTCCCTGGCTCCCTTGAGGGGTAAAGCCAGAAGTGGTTAATAAGGTTCCCAGTGGTGGGGACAACAGTGAAGCTCTAACTGCCATGACCAGATGGGGCACAGTGATGCCACATGGCCGAGGGCCCTGTTGCTGTGCCACGAGGACACAGGGAGGTGCCCAAGGCTGGCTGGCTCTTTTGGCAAGTCCTTTGGTCTCTTTGCCATGAGCCTGCATACTGCTGGGGCTGCAGGGACCTCGTCGGTGCTGCAAGCAGGGGAAGATATCCTCCCCCAAAGGCTGAGGCTGCTCGTCCAGTGCAGCTTGATGGCAACAGCACTGCCAGCCCTGGCCATGGCCCAAAGCATCTTCCCCTCCATTGTGGCCATGGGGAGATGTTTGGTTTGGTAATGCTCTCCCAGTCTCCCCAGTAGAAATAGCTGCCCCATGCCAGCGCCTTGATGCCTGCCCATGGACGGGAGCAATTGGAGAGGAGAGCAACAGATGTGGAGGCATCACAGGATCACAGAATGTCGGGGGCTGGAAGGGACCTCCAAAGATCATCCAGACCAACCCCCTGCCAGAGCAGGGTCACCTATACCAGATCACACAGGAACACATCCAGGCAGGCTTTGAATATCTCCATAGAGGGAGACTCCACAATCCCCATGGGCAGTCTGTTCCAGTGTTCTGTCACACTCACAGGGAAAAAAATTCCTCCTCCTGTTTCCATGGAACTTCCTATGCCTCAACACCCACACGCGGCTCCTTGTGCTGTCGTGGGGTATCGCCTAGCATTGTCTGGCTCCAGCCTCCTGGCACTTATCCTGCACATCTTTATCAACACGACTTAGGTCATCTCTTGGTCTCCTCCTCTCCAAGCTGCAGAGCCCCAGCTCCATCAGTCTCTCCTCGTAAAAGAGATGTTCCATTCCCTTCTGCATCTTTGTGGCTCTGTGCTGGACTCTCTCAAGCAGGCATCCATCAGCCCTTGGCTGGTACCAGTGGAAGCATCTCTCAGGGGGAGCCGTGAGTCAGGCTGCGACCTACCAGACCAGGCACCTCCAGTGCTCCAGCTCCCAACCTCTTCCTTCTGATGTGGATTCTCTATGTGTATAATGAGGGTTGAGTCCTGACTGCAGCCTTCTTCTCAGCACCCTGCTCCCCACAAGGAAGAGGAGGCGACACACAGGGTGCGAAGAGGGACGAGCAGACACAGCCATAACAAACCGCTGCTGCCCAGCCAGGAAGGCTCCGTGGTTGCAGCCGAGCTGCCGTTCATTAAACCACCCTGCTAATTAAAGCTGAGCGCCGTGTCTGGCAGCAGAGCAGAAGCCCTGGGGGTGGCTGGGTGGGCTGGGGCCACCCAAAGCCGCGGCGGCGGGTGCCAAGGCTGCCAGAATCCCACGGAGCAGAGCTGCAATGTCACCTCCCTGCCTGCCTCCTGCCAGCAGCCGCCCCACAGCAAAGGCAAGGGGAGCAGAAGGGGCCTAATGTTGCTCTCAGCAAGGAAGGCTGTGGCTGGTGGGGAACGCTGGGATGTCCCCATGGGCTCAGTGTGGTGTGAACCTGCTCTGGAGTGCACGGGAAGCAAGCACGGTCCTGCTCTGCAGGGTGGGGGCCACCAGGCGTCTGCAGCCCCTTAAGGGGCTCTTGAGAGGAGATTCAGAGTAGAAGCAAGGAGGAAATGTTTAACACTGAGAGTGATGAGAGCCTGGCCCAGGGTGCCCAGGCAGGGAGTGGATGCCCCATCTCCAGGTCATGTTGCCTGGGGCTCTGGGCAGCCTGCTGTAGTTGCAGATGTCTGCTGACTGCAGAGCATTGGACTAGATGACTTTTAAAGGTCTCTTCCAGCGCAAACCATTCCATGACTCTATGATTCCATGACCTGTCTGGGTAAGATGGGCATGCCTAAGGGTGCTGCTGGTGGAGGTTGCAGCTGTGGTCCTGCAATACCTCAGCCACAACTTAATTTCTCCCTGCCTCAGTGCCATGACATAGACAAGGATGTTTAACTGGCCCTGCATGCCCATCTGCTCAAGCATGGGCAGCATTTCCCTGCACAGGAGGAAGCTTTACGTCATTGTTCAATGCCCTCTTCCAGCAAAGCACTGTAGATCGCACCAGGGCAGAGGCAGAGGGCTGCTGCACAGAGGTTCATAGGCATAGACTCATAGGATCATAGCATTATAGAATGCTCTGGGTTGGAATGGACCTCTCAAGGTCATCTAGTCCAACCCCCGTGCAGTCAGCAGGGACATCCTCACCTAGATCAGGATGTGCACAGCCCTCTCAAGCCTCACCTTGAATATCTCCAGGCATGGGGCCTCAACCACCTCCCTGGGCAACCTGTTCAGTGTTCCATCACCCTCATAGTAAAGAACCTGTTCCTAACATGCAATCTAAATCTGCTCTCCTTTAGTTTGAAACCATTGCCCTCACCGTTTCCCTTGTCCTATCACCACAGGCCTTTATAAAGTGTCTCTCTCCATTCTTCTTGTAGCCCCTTCAGGCACTGTAAGGCTGCTCTTAGCTCTCCCTGGAGCCTTCTCTTCTCCGGGCTGGACACCCCCTGCTCCATGAGGTCTGTGTCCTTCCTATACTGAGGGCTCCAGTGCTGGATGCAGCACTCCATAGGACCTTCTCACTGGTCATGGGAGCAGCACCTTCTCACCTTCTCACCCTCGGGAGCAGCAGCAGCTCAGCCCCTGGATGCTTCCCAGTGCTGTCAGCTTCCTGCTGCCCTGGGCCAGAGTGTGGCTGCGCTTTGGTGAGCATTGCTGTCAGAGGTCAGTGCAAGGGCTGGCATTGCCATCTGATCACTTTGCCATTGCCTAAAATAAAATCCAAAGGGAAAAACTAAAGAGAAACAGAAAGGAAGAAGCCCAGCTGGATTAATAATTCAGGCTGGCAAGAGAACAAACCCCTCCAGAATCCACCTTCCATTATGTGCCCACAAACCACATAAAATGGAAAAAGAAAGAAGAACCAAAAGCCAAATGACCTTGAGCCTCAGCAGCAGCCCCAAATGTGCAGGGGGCACAGGGTGGAGTGGATGGAGTTCAGGGACAACCCCTCAGTGGTGAGGGCCCCAAGACAGGTAGGATGGATGCCTTTGAGGAGGTGGGGTGCTCAGGGGGTGGCTGGACCACACAACTTGCAGCCCAGACAGACCTCAGCCCCCTCCCCCCC
>VWYK01095203.1:25909-37922 GCA_013399775.1 Semnornis frantzii
GACTCAAACAAGGTTTGCCCACCACAAATTGCAGGGGAGATTTGGAAAGGAATTCGCTACCAGAAAAGCAGTCACAGGCTGGATGTGAAATATTTGGGCTGGAGACCTCCAGGCACTGTGTTGCATCCCATGCCTGGGCTAGGGGGTTGCTTTCTTTAGCAGTGAGCTGGGGCAGGGCTGATGGTAGGAAATAATTCTAATCATAGCCAGGTAATTAGAGCTCCCTTTGCCCTTCAAAGGTTGTTTTCTTTCAACAGGGAGCACAGATGCTCCATTCTGGGTGCTGGAGGAAACTATCCAACATCCCTGTGGAGCAGGAGGACCCACCCCTTTCTTTTCTGCTGCCTTACCAACCTCCAACCTGTCCTCAGCAGGAAACCTTCATGCTCATGAAGCAGATCATAGAATCATAGTATGGTTTTGGTTGGAAGAGACTTTTAAAATCATCACGTCAAACCAACACTGCCAGGTCACCACTAAACCAAGTCCTTAGGCACCACATCTCCATGGCTTTTCAGTCTCTCCTGGTATGAGGACACCACCACTGCCCTTGGAAGCCTGTTCCAGGCCTTGCCAACCCTCTGGGGAGAAAAAAAATGTTCCTTGTGTCCCACCTAAACCTTCCTTGGTGCAACTTGAGGCCGTTTCCTCTGTCCTGTTGCTTTTTCCTTGGGAATAGAGACTGACTCCCACCTGCCTCCAGACTCCTTTCAGGGAGTTGTAGAGAACTAAAAGGTCTCCCCTCAGCCTCCTTTTTTTCCAGCCTAAGCAAACCCAGGTCCCTCAGCTGCTTACAACATTTGTGCTCTAGACCCTTCATCAGCTTCACTGCCCGTGTCCACCTCTTCAGTCCTTCAAATATCCTTCTTGGAGTGAGGGGCCCAAAACTGAACCCAGTATTTGAGGAGTGCCCTCCCCAGTGCCCTGCCCTAAGAAGTGTTTCATGCCCTTTCTCTCTCCTGCGCTTCTTTTTTTGCTGCTGTTGCAATGAGAATTTGTTTGAAAGAACCCCTCTGTTTTCAGAAGACTGCCTGGGAATGGGGAATTGCCATTTCCCAGTCTAGGAAATGAGGGAGAGGGATAAACCCTGCCCATGCGAGGTTGCTGAGAGCTCCCCATCACCTTCCCCCAAGGAAGAAGGGAAATAAACAATGACATTGGGGAGTCATGGCAGAGCATCCCAGAGGAATCCCCTCAGTTTGGGGTCTCTCACTGGGCATTCTCCAGGCCCCAGTTCAGAGAGCAGTGCCACTAGCAAAGCCTTGCCCGGTGCCCAAGATCCAATCACCTTTGCTAGCCAACAGCACAGCAATGCTGTTGACACCAAGCCCAGGAGTGCAGTTTCCTTAGCCTCCCCAAAGAGAGAGGCCAAGCCTTGCTAGACTAGTCCTCTTCTCCCTTCTCCCTTGCTCCACTTTGCTTCTATAACAGGATTATTATGACTTTATTTTTTTGGTTCAATAAACTGTCAGCACAGTGTGGCTCCAAGCACTGCTTCGGCTGCTGCTGTGCCAGTTTCACCTTCTGATTATCCATTCCAAACTCCTAGCATCTCCCCACAAAGGTCTTTTCGATGGAGGTGGGAAGGGGAGCATTGGGGTGTGGGGGGCAGGAGCCCTGCCCAGCTGCAGTAGGCAGGGGCTTGAATGGAAATTGTTTTATCTTGATCCTACTCTGGAAAAACTCTCCTGTCTGCTCAGTTTCCATCCCTCATGGTTTCAGAGCTGGTTCATGCTTAGTGGCAGGTTGGGGAGGGTTTCACCCTACTAACCAGGCTTCTGGTTGTGGGGTGACCTACCCTGTGTCCTTCACTTACCTGGGATGTAGGTTTAAATGCACTCCAGAGGTCATGAGATGAAGCAAAGATGAAGGTTCTGTGCCTCTATTTCTCCATCCTGTCCTCCTGCAGCAGTATTGCTCCAGTGATGCACAATAAACCCTTTCTCCCCAGGGATGAAAGGGGAAAATGACCATAGAAACAATTCTTACTCAAAGAGGGATAATAATAGAAAAAAAAAAAAATCATAGAATCATAGAATGGTACGGTTGGAAGTGACCTCAAGGATCATCTAGTTCCACCCCCCTGCCACAGGCAGGGACCCCTCCCACTAGCACAGGTCACTCAAGGCCTCATCCAATCTGGCCTTGACCCCCCCCAGGGAGGGAGCAGCCACAACCTCCCTGGGCAACCTGTGCCAGTGCCTCACCACCCTCACTGGAAAGAACTCCTGACATCCAGTCTAAATCTTCCCTCTGCCAGTTTAAATCCATTGCCCCTTGTCCTGTCATTACAAGACCTGACCAGGATCATTACATGATCCTGACTCTGGTAGGACTGTGCACATAGGACCATAGAATCTTAAAATCATGTGAGTTGGAAAAGCCCTCTAAGATCGAGTCCAACCTTCAATAACACCACCTAGGCCACTAAACCATGTCCTGAAGTGCCATGCCATGTCCACACATTTCTTGAACAACTCCATGGATGGTGACACCGCGGAGCTCAGCCTGGCAAAAAGGGAAATCCAATCCCTTTGGACAACAGAGGAGTCAGCACTAACTGAGCTGTATTAATGAGCCAGCAGCCAGAAGGCAAAAGCTTTCAGTGTGGGGATGCTGAGCAGCACTGGGACAGGGATCCAATCAAACCCCCAGGCTGGGAAAGTAGCAAACCTCCCACCCTCTGAAAATCAAAATATATATGTATAAAGAAAAAGCGCAGGCAGTGTAATGAAAAAGCTGTATGTGGTTTGAAATCCCCAGCTCAGCTCATGCCAAAGGAATTTCCAGGCCTGCTTTAGATCTGATTCAGCAAAGCTTTCCTAACGGCGTGCGGTGAAGCCGGAGCTGCCAGGATGCCCAAGCCAGGCTCTCCCTGGGGAGCCACTCAGCAGCAGAGGTTGGCTTCTGAGCTTGGGGGCTGCTTGGAAGGACCATTTTTTTTTTTTTTTTTTTTCTTTTAGCATCAGTCCTGAAGAAAATGAGACTGATGGCTTCATGGGGAGGGGTGTGTGTGGTGTTTGGGGACCTCATCCCAAATTCTGCACAGGGGGTTGGTCCCAGGGGTGATTGTGATGCTGCAGGTTTCATGAAATCACTGTCTGGGGTGGAGGGAGGGATCTTCATCATGAGCACAACACTGTCTAGCACAGAATCCCCACTGTGGGGTGGCTGGCAATGGGAGAACCCCCACCCCCCAAGACAGAGCAAGCAGACAAAGCAGAGGAGAACAGCGGCAGCTGTGGTGTCCCAGCGCCGGGTGCTGGAGATGATGGCTTCTTTAGCAGAAGTAGGAAGGAAAATAAGTGGTGTGGGCAATTATCTCCCCTGTGAGTCACTCGGAGGGCTGGGATTTTTTTTCCATGGCTATGAGTTCCCAGAAATGGGTGAGCTGTCTGTCTGGGCATGGCAGAAGCAGAGCCAGCCATGGGGCCAGTGGAGCCCTGAGCCTCCCCAAGTCAGCAAAAGCCCGAAGGGTAAAAAGGCAGAGAGGGGCCTGGAGATGTTCCCCTGTACACATCCCCAGGGATCTGACACCCCATCATTCTCCAGCTCCCAACACTGCTTGCACTTAATCATCAGTTTAACTAAACCTTTTGCCTATAGGGTACCAGAGAGGGACCACATGGACCATCAAGGCTTTGGAGTCAGTGCTAGGAAGCAAATCCTCTGCCGAGTACTAGAGTCCTTCCAGCTGCATATGGACTGTCTGCAACTAGCAGCCCTCTCCATCCCCACAGCCCAGACTGAGAGGGGTTATCTGGGGATGACAGCAGAGCCCTATAACCTGGGGGTGTTCCACAGAGGGAGATGCCTCTGCTTTGATCAGGCTCTTCAGAAGCTTAATTTGAATCTTTCAAGCCTCTTCCGAAACACTTCTCAGTCTAATTATATGTCAAGATAAAAGGAAAAAAGACAAAACAAAACAAACCAACAGAAAAAAACCCAAACCCTCCTCTTCACTCTCATTTTTAAGGTGAAGTTTTCAGCTGGTTGAGTGGAAAGAGGATGTCCCACAAGCAACAAGCCTGGCCAGAGGCATTGGAGCAGGTCCAGAGAAAGGCAACAAAGCTTGTGAAGAGTCTGGAGAACAGAGTCTGGAGAGGAGCAGCTGAGGGAGCTGAAAACGTTCAACCTAGAGAAGAGGAGGCTGAGGGGACATTGCATTGCTCTCTACAGCTCCCAGAAAGGAAGTTGCAATGAGGTGGGGTTGGTCTCTTTTCCCTAGTTTCAGTGACAGAAGGAGAGGAACTGGCCTGAAATTGTGCCGGGGAGGGTTAGGTTGGAGACGAAGAAAAACGTCTTTGCTGCAAGAGTGGTCAGGGATTGGCACAGGCTGCCCAGGGAGGTGGTGGAGCCACTGTCCCTAGAGGTGTTTAAGAAATGTGTGGCCATGGCACTCCGGGTCATGGTTTAATGGCCATGGTGGTGTTGGGCCGATGGTTGGACTGGATGATCTTAGAGGTCTTTTCCAACCAAAACAATTCCATCATTCTCTGATTCCCTGCAGTCCAAGCACAACCCATGCATTACAGCTCATAACTACAACTGCACGGCCTCCTCCCTTGTCTCTTAATTACATTCCATTTCAAGATGACTGTGGAATGATTGCATTAGGGAAGGCAGCTCCAGCCCGGAGGAGAGGAGCTCTCCTCCCCAGCTGCACAGCCCCAATGGTTCTGAGCCCCGGCACAGCGCAGTAATGGAGCTTACCACAAGCACTCAGAAGAGCTCTCATTGCTGCAACTGATTCCCTGGTTTGCTTTGAGTACATCCTGAGCTTCTCAATCTCCTCTTGCCTTTTACAAAGCCACCTCTGCCAAGAGGGCACCTGAGGTGGGACAAGGCCGCTGTTAGTTAACCGAGGTCACCCCTAAACCATGCCCCTCAGCAGCACACCCACACAACTTTTAAACCCCCTCCGAAGATGGGGTTCATCACTGCCCTGGGTTGCTTGTTCCAGCACTTGGCGACCCTGTGGGGGAAGACATTGCTCCTCATGTCCAACCTAAACCTCCCCTGGTATAACTTAAGCCCATCTTCTCTCCTCCTATCGCTTCTTCTTTGGGAGAAGAGACCAGTCCCCACCTGCCTCCAGCCTCCTTTCAGGCAGTTACAGAGAGCCAGAAGGTCTCTCCCCTCAACCTCTTTTTCTCCAGACTAAACAACCCCAGCTCCCTCAGCTTGCAATATGTGTGCTCTAAGAGCCCTCACCAGATTCATTGCTGTTCTTTGGTCAGACAGTATGACAGCATCCTACACCTCTAGGATACATGGCACTCCTTCCTCCATGCTCCAGATGGGTTGAAGTTAAAGCCAGTACAAACCACTGCAACACTGGTGCCAAACCAGGTCTCCACAGGAGGCACAGCAAAGGGAACAAGTCCAACAAAATACAGCCAAATGCATGCAAGAAGTGTGCAGTGCAATACTGCAGTCTCACTCCCCCTCTCCCCTCCCATTCCTCTCCTCTGAGGAGAAAGGACCATCTCCATCCCCATGCCACCCCCAGTAGAAGCCAATCCCCTCAGCATGGCCCCATGATCCTTTTTGGTTGGGATCCAGATCTTTCTTTTCTACCTTGATCCTCGATCCCTTTCAGCTGCCGCCGCCGTCTGCCTTGTGGTTCTTTATCAAAGACTGCCTGGAAACCCAGATAAAGGGTGGTGCACACAGTCAGGCTCCCAGTCTGGCATGTAACCACTCAGACATGCTGCAGAGATTAGCCAGAGCCCGTCTCTCCTCCACTGGCCCAGCTCTGCCAGCAGCTTGGCCTCCCCAAGCCAGTGTTAACAGCCTGAGACTGAGCACTTGCGCGCGCATTAACGGTGTGCACGGTGGTGCCAAACAGAGCCCAGCCCTGGTCAGTAAGAACAGCACAACTCTTTGAAATGGATGGTCCTCAGGGATGGGTCAAGCAGGAGGTATTTGGAGCTCAGTCTGGAATGTATTTTGACTATTAGGTGGGCTTGTCAGCATGGTAGATGAACGAGCTGTTGTTACCAGCCTTGTAACAAAGGCTTTCAGGAGCTGGAGCATGAAAATATCAGAAGGATCCATAAAGAAGTCTACCTTCAAACTTGCATAAGGTCTGTATGTGGCACCATCCCTCCTGTTCCTCTGTAAAGGGCTGAGTGAGGGCAAAGCTGTCCTTGGGGGTTCTGTACCAAGCAGGAGGCTCCAAAGGGAAAAATATCTTCCAGACAGAGCAGAGGCATATGCAAACTTAATATCCCTTCTTCAGAGATGGGAGAGGTTGAGGGACTTAGGAATGGCCACCAACTACAAGAGCTGAGCTCAGGCAGCAGCTCTCCATCCAAAATAGATGGTAGCATTTTAATTTTGGCAGAGAAGAACAAATGGAAGTGCATGGAACGCAACAAATGGAAAGCTGGGCTCTTCTCCCTAGTCTCAGGTGATAAAATGAGAGGAAATGGGCTGAAATTGTGCCAGGGGAGGTTTAGGGTGGAGGTCATGAAAAATTTCTTTGTTACATGAGTGGTCAGGGATTGGAACAGGCTGCCCCGGGAAGTGATAGAGTCCCCATCCCTGGAAGTGTTCAAGAAACCTGTGGCCATGGCCGTCCGGGATGTGGTTTAATGGCCATGGTGGTGTTGGGGCTGATGGCTGGACTGGATGATCTTAGAGGGCTTTTCCAACTCAAACAATTCTATAATTCTATGATTAAGAAAAGTGGTACTCAGCTGAGCAGCCAGCTCTCTGCAGCACCAGGTATCCCTGCCTGGCTCTGTAGCTGGGAAAACCGAGGCAGGAGCAGGCAGACCCTTGTCCTACATCACCCTGCATTCCTGTCTTCTGCTGCTGATGCTCACGTCTAGTATTAGCCCTTTTAAGTCTACTAGAGTCAGACCCCTGGGTCCCACTACAGGCAGCAATGCCAAGTGATAATGATTTATTATTATTGTTATTACTCCTGCTATTACTATTGTTGCCTAGATAATCCCCTGTCAGAATATAAATGTGCCTCCCCTTCCAGCCTGAGAGTGTCCTGCTTAATGATCTTGTTTTCCTCTCACTGGTACCTTCAGCCCTGACATATCGAACGTTAATGGCACCAGGAGAGCTTTGGCTGCTCTGCTTCTTCAGCAGACAGGTCATTAGAGCATCAGCCATCCTGCTCCAAGTGCTGCTCTTCCCTCCTCCTTTATTAAGATTTGCCTCTCCTCGATTAAATTAGCCACATGCCGACGGCTTGCTTCCGCAGGAGGGAGGGATGCCTCCATTATCACCTATTCCCTCTTAAAAAGGATGGGGGGGAGAAAAAAAAAAAAAAAAGCCAAACCAGTGTGGCCCAGGATAATTGAATGAAAATTTAATGAGCACTTGCGAGAACCCGGGAAGAGAAATGGCAATCGATAGAAACCTGATTTCCCCCTTTTAACACCAAACGGACTCATGCTGGAGAAGTCCTCTCCCAGTTCCCAGTTCCTCGTTCCATGCCAGAGAAGAAGGAGCAGGAAGGGCTTAAGCATCCAGCCTGTCCCGCTGGCAAACAGGGCTTCGAATCAGGACTTGGAGGCAGAATCAATTATTAATGTGCTGTTAATCACTTGGGCAATGAATACCCTGCCTGTGTTAACTGCCCTCTTCCTCTGGGCACAGCCGGCAGCTCTTGTGTGAGGAGTAACAGTGGCTGACCACAGAAGAAGGTGGATTCATTGGAATGTGCTGCCCAGGGGAGTGATAGAGTCACCAACTCTGGATGCCTTTGAAAGCCACCTGGATGCGGTGCTTGGGGATATGGCTTAGGGTGAACCTTGCAGAGTAGGGGTCTTGGTTGGACTTGGTGATGCTGAGAGGCTTTTCCAACTGGAATGTTTCTGTGATTCTGTCCTGTGATTCTGTGATTCTGTGGGCGGAGGCTTGGCTGCCCTAACACCCACTTTTACTTCCCACCTAGGTTCAACTGTTTGGCACTAACCAGCTGGAGAGGCAGTAGGTATGGGGGAGCCTGATCCACACAGCAAGGATACAGATGGTCCTGCTGCCACTGAAGCTCTGGCAGGGCCACACACCTTCCACCCCAGAGATGCTGTGGAGGGTTGGCCTTTGCTGTGGGTGTAAACTAAAAGAGGAAGGTTTAGACTAGACAGAGGGAAGATTTTTTTTTTTTAATGCTGATGTTGGTGAGACATTAGCCTGGGCTGCCCAGAGAGGTGGTAGATGCCCCAGCCCTGGAACCATCCAAGCCAGGTTGTTTGAGGCTCTGAGCAACTTGCTGTAGTTGTAGATGTCCCTTCTGACTGCAGGGAAGTTGATCCAGATGATGTTGAAAGCTCCCTTCCAGCCCAAACTGTCCTGTGATTCTGTGGTTCTATGTTGAAATTGCCTCCCTAGCTGAACATGGATACAGCCCAGAACGAGATTTCCAGAGGAGCACCCAGAGCAGCACACATCCCAGCCACAGTTTCCCAAGGCTCCACTGACCTGGATTTTCCCAGGAGCTCAGCCGGACACCTTCCCCAGCTCAAGGCCTTGTTGATGGCTGAGTCCTCAAAGAAAATGTGAGATGCTCTTGGGGACAATGACATCCGTGGTGGTGTTGCCCCTGCAGCAATTCCATATTTGGTTCTGTGAGCTAATCCTCAGTAAAATGGTTCAATAAAATAAACCTGCCTGGAAAGGGTGGGGACTGCAGAGCTTTGCCCACTGCCATCAGAAGGGACTCTTCATCCTCTTGAAGAAAAGGTTGCACAAAAACTGCACTAGGGCCAAGTCTTGCTGAAGGAACTAGGCTTATTTAGGATGGAGAAAAGGAGACTGAAGGGAGAACTTCTCACTCCTTACAACTCCCTGAAAGGAGGTTGGAGCCAGGTGGAGTGCAGTCTCTTCTAAGGAACAAGCAATAAGAGGGAAAAGCATCAAATGGCACCAGGGAATTACACGGGGAACAACTTCTTCCCCAGAAGGGTTGTCAAGGCCTGGAACAGGCTGCCAAGGGCAGCGGTGGAGTCCTCATCCCTGGGAGGATTCAAAAGCCATGGAGATGTGATGCTGAGTGACATGGTTTAGTGGTAACCTGGCAGTGCTGAGCTGATCTTAAAGGTCCTCTACAAACAAAATGATTTGATGATTCTATTAACTACACCATCTGGTGCATGGGGCTCTACATAAGCCATGGGGGCACCACCCTGCCAGCCCTACCTGCAGCACGGCACACTCATGGTTGCTCTTTCCACTTTTCCACTTTTTATGACCATCTTTCCCAGATGAAAGCATCTCACCAGCAATGCTGGCAAAAGCCATAACCAGGCTGCCTTACAGTCACAAGGAGAGTCTCCATGTCCCTAAATGACCCTGGAGCACTGTGGGGGGTCCTTTTGGACAGGCTGACGTTCTCGTGTGCACGTCCAACATAGAGACCATACCCAGCTCACAGCTGAGGTCCACTGTGCCCTGGGAAGCTTTGCTTTCACCCCAGATGCCACAAGCAGGAGGGGTGATGAGGGGACCCCCACCTTCCCACTGCCATCCTGCACAAAGCAGCTCATTCTCAGCAGCTTCCAGCACTGCTCCACAGCAGTAAATATTGCATTAGCTGCGGTGGGCTGGGGCTTTGGGCCCTTCTCCAGCTTGGCAGGCTCCTCCCGACCAGTCAGCAGAAGAAGCATGGATTGTGAGCTGGGAGCAGAGCAGAAAAGGGCAGAAAGCAGCCTAGGGGGGTGCAAGAAATCTGAGCGTGTAGGATTGAGGGGCAGCAGTGGCTTATCTGCATCCTGCTCGCTCAGTCATGGCAGTCGGCAAAACCCTTGTGCAATACAGCTCCCAAGGAGTTAGACTTTTCCTTTTGGAGTAAGAAAAAAAAAAAACAAAACCAAAAAAAACCGGCAAAATAAAGTGACTTTCTGGACCAAAGTGTTTGGGAATCTAAGCCAAGATGCTTACAGCCCCACTCGGGAAAGGGCTTTTCCGCTCCCAGGCGATGCTCTGGGGTTTTGCCGCTGCGATTTTGAAACTTTCTGGAATTTGTTGGGTTTTGTTTCTGTTTGCTGGGAAAGGTCACGGCTTCCCAGGCAGGCAGGCAGGCAGGCAGGCAGGGAGAGCTCTGCTATCTGACACAGCCCTTCACTCCCAGCCTGCCCGGTCACTGGGGAGCCTGGCTGCCACAGTTCACCCATGGTGGAGGCCTTGGGGCAGAGGGAATCTGAGAAGACAAGACAGAGGCATTAACAGATTGCTCCATGAATAAAACCTGCACACAAAGGGCCAAAAATAGTGGCATAAAACAAACCCAAGGTGGTCCTTCCACAAGTGTCTGGCTCCATGAGCTCCCTGCCCTGATTCTGGCGTTTCCCCTTCGTCCTGCGCACAAGAGCCCTTTTGTTAGACTCCACATCCTGAAAGAATTTAATACCATTTTTATTTTTAATCCATCACATGTGTTTTGTTTGGACGAACCCGACAGGGCTCCACTCACCAGCAGCTCTTTCCCGACACTGCCACATTTCTCATGGCTTAACCTGTTGACAAGGCCAGGACGTGTTCAGCCATTGTTACGCAAGCACAAAAACAGAATCACAGACTCACAGAATCATCCAGGCTGGAAAAGACCTCTGAGATCATCGAGTCCAGCCTATAACCTAACACCACCACATCAGCTAAACCATGCCACCAAGTGCCACATCCAATCCTTTCTTACAGACCTCCAAGGACGGTGACTCCATCACCTCCGCGAGGAGTCCATTCCAGTGCCTAATCACTCTTGCTGTGAGGAAGTGCTTCCTGACATCCAACCTAAGCCTCCCCTCGTGCAGCTTCAGGCCATGCCCTCTTGTCCTGTCAGAAGCTGCCTGGGAGCAGAGCCTGACCCCTACCTGACTACAACTTCCCTTCAGGCAGATGTAGAGAGTGATAAGGTTCCCTGTAAGCCTCCTCTTCTCCAGGCTGAACAACCCCAGCCCCCTCAGCTCTCCTCATCAGACTTCCCCTCCAGCCCCCTCACCAGTCTCATTGCTCTCCTCTGGCCTTGCTTCAGCACCTCAATATCCTTCTTGCAGTGAGGGGCCCAGAGTGCTGGAGGTGAGGTCTAACCAGTGCCAGTAGGGGGGCAGAATTGCATCCCTAGTGCTGCTGGCCACACTATTCCTGGTACAAACCAAGATGTCATTGGCCTTCCATGCCACCTAGGCACACTGCTGGTTCATTCAACCAGCTGTCAAACAGCACTCTCAAGTCCCTGTCTACCAGGCAGCTTTCCAGCCACTCATACCCCAGTCTGTATTGCTGCATGGCGTTATATTGGCCAAAGTGTNATTGCATCCCTAGTGCTGCTGGCCACACTATTCCTGGTACAAACCAAGATGTCATTGGCCTTCCATGCCACCTAGGCACACTGCTGGTTCATTCAACCAGCTGTCAAACAGCACTCTCAAGTCCCTGTCTACCAGGCAGCTTTCCAGCCACTCATACCCCAGTCTGTATTGCTGCATGGCGTTATATTGGCCAAAGTGTAAGAGCCTGCCCTTAGTCTTGTTGAATCTCAGCCCATTGACCCAGCCTGTCCAGCTCCCTCTGCAGCATCTTCCTACTCTCCAGGAGATCAACTCTTCCTCCCAACTTGGTGTCATCCACAAATTTACTGATGGAAAAGACCCCGCAGCTCCTCTGCAGCCCGGGTGGAACAAGAGGAATTGCCCTCCAGTTGCATCAGGGGAGGTTCAGGTTGGACATCAGAAGAAAATTCTTCACTGGAAGGGTTCTCAAGCACTGGAACAGGCTCCTCAGGGAAGTGGTTGAATTGCCTTCCCTGGAGGCATTTCAAAGAGGCAGAGGTGTGCTGCTGAGGGACATGGTTTAGCCCCAGCCTTGGTAGAGTTAGAGAATGTTGGATTCGATGACCATGCCAAGTGCTCAGTTTTGTGGTTCACAACAACCCTATGAAGGTTCCAGGCATGGGGTAGAATGGCTGGAAATTGCCTGGTGGAAAAGGATCTGGGAGTGCTGGTCAACAGTGTCTGGAGATGAACCACCGTGTGCCCAGGTGGTCAAGAAG
>VWYK01095204.1:1305-28743 GCA_013399775.1 Semnornis frantzii
CCTCATTGCCCCTCATGTGCCAAGGTGCCATGTTCCTGCACGGCTCTTAGCGGTGGCGGCAAAGTGCGGCTGCTGCCCTGGCTGCCGAAGGGTAGGAGACCCCAGAGAGCTGGGCCGCGAAGGTAAGCCCCACTTGGCCTGGCCTGGAAGCCGTTGTCCCCCTCCATCCCTCGGGCACCTGGACCGCCGTGCCGGTGGAGCCCTTGCGGGCCGGGGCGGGGCGGACCGCGGCGCCACCGCCAATGGGTGCGGGCGGGCGGCGCCGGGCGCGGAGGAGGTGGTGGAGCCTCTCTGCGAANCTGCACCGTCTGCCGCACCTCAGCCTGCGCTGGGAGCTTACCGCCGCCGACTTCCGACCGCACGACGCCGAGTACCAGCAGGTGGGTCCCGGCACGGGGGCTCTATGTGTATGTGCGTGGGGCCGTGTTCCTCGTGGGCTCCCTTCGCAGCCCGGGCGGGAGATGTTTGGGGCTGGGGGCTTGGAGAGGGCTCGGCACGCCTCGGGGAGTTCGGGGGAGGAGCGGGGACAGCCCTTGGCCGGGGCTTCTCGGGTGGGCGTCTGTGGGTGCCATGTCTCCCTGTGCCGCCTGATGCGTGTCCTCCCCTTCGGGAGGGCAGGTAGGGGGCTGCTGCCCAGCTGGGTCGGGGTGCGGGGATCTAGCTGGCCTGGGCCGGGGGCAGGAGTTCATTGCCTTTTGGAGGGGCAAACAAGAGCTCATAGCTGCTTCTAGCTTGCTGGAAACGCAAGTTCTTCGTGAGAGAAGGTGAAATGATACCTTGCAAAGGGAAGCAGGAAGCAGCCCTGGCCCAGTGCCCTCGCCGGGTCCCTGCGCTGCTGCAGGCTGCTGTGTCCCAGTGAAGGCATCGTCCTGACCTGATGCCCCCGACCGGGTCATAACCGCGCATCGCCGAGGATAACGGCTCTGCGCGGTGCACGGCGTCACCCATCCCGCCAGTCCCGCACCGCCGAGACCTGCAGAGGCCAGTGGTGCCTTCCCAAAACCCACTAAGTGCCTACTGGAAAGCAGATGACTTAATGCCTGAGAGCAGCATTAGCATCAAGTGTACAGGAAGATGCTCGCAAAACATTTGTGTGCCACTTTTTTTTTTTTTCCTTTAAATGCTGCTTAGCCTGCATCCTGTGCTCGGTTGGCTAGGCATATAATTAAAATGACTGTGGAGTGAATCTGTGTGCTCTAACATCTGTGTTCTCTGCTGTCATCTTGGAACAGAGCTGCAGTGACTCTGCTGCCTCGTTTTGCCACGGTCTCTGGTTTTGAAAACACCATTTTGCTTTTTCCAACATTCTTGCAGTGTCCTATATATGCAGCCTGCTGCCATGCACACGGGCAGGGCATCTGAAGGGTGCTTGTTTATCCTACAAGTAAAAGGTATGAGAAATACTTTAGAGAGCAGAATGTTTTGGCTTTTCATTTTAAACAGATGAACAGATCTGTGGGTTGAAGCCAGAGCAAAACCTGAGGGATGTATTTGCAAGGGCCGCGAGTGGATACAAAGAAATGCATTCGAACCTGTAAACAAAACTGACTTTTGACCTAACTTTCATATTTGGGCTTCAATTTGTTAATTTGTTTAAGTTCCCTGGCTTTAGCAGAGTTCAAGATGGCCACACACAGATGTAACAGTGCACAGCAGATTAACTGGGTTTCCATGACCTCAAAGGGTAGCAGCCCTTAAAACAAGGCATCCGAGATGCTGAAGATCAGAAGTTAAGAGTTCATGGAAAGATGTTCTTGAGAGCGTTATCATGAAACAAGCACTCGTTGACCTTTGAATAGGCAGCACATGTACTGTTTTTCACTTATATTGCCTAAAAGAATGCCTCACAACAGTCTGGGGTTGTGTTCATTTGTCAGATAAATTTCCCACAGTAATCATATTGCAACTTAAAGCCTTCTGCTGTTCTCCTCCTGTGTAGCTGCCTCCCTCCCTTGATGATATTAAGGACTTCTTGCGCAGCAGTAGATGGCCTTTTAAGTCTTACCATCATCTCACAAGAAAATGCCTTATCAAATCCAAACCTGAAGGGCTGGATTACTGAAGTGTCTGTCGTCAGGAGAGTGATTTGAGCAGCAGCAGCAGCAGCCTGGCTGGTTTTGGCGTTGGTGATGGATAGCAAGCAGGCTCCAGCAGCCCAGCCCCGTGTTATCAGTGTCGCTGGTTATATAACGAAGCTGCTGTGGCTCTGCAAATTGACTCTGGAGTTCATAGCCACGTAGATTAATTCTAATGCAGTGAAACAGGGAAACTTAATCCAGGAGTGGGAACTGTAATGCTGAATGCTCTCTCGTGCTTTAAATAGTTCTGAAGGCCCTTGGGTTTGAATTCTAGCTTTTACTGTTGGCTTTGTTGTCAAATTTGTACCTTTCGCTTTGTTTGTAACCTGTGCTGTCACAGCCTCCTCTTTAGGAACCTTTGATATTTAGCAGATAAGGTTGTAATGCATCCTGGAAATAAGAAACTCTATTTTTTGGAAGTATAAATTCTGCATGTTTTAATTCTCTTTGTAGATTTCATTGGCACAAGTTGTGTGTATTTTTGCTTTCCATCAGTGGTTGCTAAACTTGGTTCTCGAGTATAAGCTGTTTAACTGCACACTGCACAGGCGTTCTCCAGTGGCTGAGGGGAGGTCAGTGGGAGATGCTAGCTGGGAGGTTATGGGGATGGGAAAGAACAGAGTATTCCTAGCTGCAGTAAGGAAGGATTACCTTTGCTAAACTGAAAATACCTTCACATTTCCATGCCTCCACATCACTGTTGTTCATAAACAGGCATACAGCAGGGCTCAGCATCCATTCTCATTCTGAGTTGTTAGCAGGAAGGAAGCAACATATCCTTCCTGATTCTTCATTGCTTCTCTATGAAAGATTTGCCATCCCATGACCAAGGGAGAATGTTGCTTTCCTTATAAAACTGTTCTCTTAGGTCTTTACTAAGAGGCTTCCAATCTTTTTTGTACTCAAGTTTTGATAATAGGCTTTGAACACGTGCATCAACTGAACACTCATTCCACTTCAACCACAAGCAAAACTCAGTGGCATGGGTTGTCACTTGTTGCAGTGCCATGTGCTCCTGCAGGAGAGGAGGCTGCTGCTTTAACAGGCTTTCCACCTTTACCTAGCACGGATTACTGTAATGCCCAAGCCACTACTCCACAGAAGCAGCAGACATTGCCCCCCGAAACCCTTCCCAAGTGTGTGTAGCTCAAAGATAAGCACATGCTACCGCCCTTTGAAATCTAGGTCTTTGCTTACTCTTCTGGGACCCTAGATGATGGGCAGTATTTAGAAGGAGATACATCTGCTGGCTAGTTCTGCTGTTCTGTCCCCATAGCCCCTTTCCTCAGAGCGGGTGGGACACCTACTGTGTGCTGGCCTGTCTCAAGGCGGCTGCCTTCATTGCGTACCAACCTACAGGGCTTCCTCCTTTTGTCTGACAACATGAGAAACACTTCTGGCAATGCTGTTGCCAAGGGCTGAGATCAATGCAGCTGCAGGTTTTTGGCTCTGTACCTCCTTCACCTGAGTCAGACTCTAAAATGCTCTCTCTTGGCATTACTGATCTTTTCCCACAGCACATCTTGTTGCATCAGGCTAGATCAGTGTGTGTGAGTGTGGAGGAGCAGAACAGATAGATCCTTCCCCTCTGGAACAGGCTGTTTGAAAATGTCCTTCGGGTGCTTTGCTGCTATCACAACAAGCTGTGGACAGCAGCACAACTAGCTGTTTCTCTTTTTCTGGGGGAACGAAGGTGAGCTTCAGTGCACAATGAGCTGGGGCTGTGATCCTTCTCCAGAGGGTTTGGCATGCTGTTGAATCATGTCAGAGCTGCCTTTGTGTGCTGCTTCCAGGACTTGCTCCATAGAGTCATTCCAGTAGAGGACCTTATCAGACCAGTTCTTTTCCTAATCCTCTGTGAATCATTTGGGTTGGAGATATCTGGATGTGAACAGTTTTGTTCTGGCTGTATTCTCATCTGAGTCATACTGCAGTGCTCTGCAAAGCCTTTTCATTGTGTAGTGAGTCACAAACTCTGGAGTGAAGGGAATGTAAAAATGGAGCAAAGCTCATGTTTCTTCTGACAGCATCATGCTAATACTGGTTCTGGTCTTTGTGCCTTTTCCTGCTGAACAAATAGTGGTCTTACCAATGATGCCTACTCACTTTTCAGTTCAATTAATTGGACTAGTGAGATGGTTCTGAGACTGCTGTTGTCAATAGTTTAATCTATTCAGTAATGTAAGTACTTGTGACCAACTTAGTTGCATGGCACTGAATTCACTTTACTTCTCAGAGTAGAGTTGGATAAGAGCCTTGAGGTTGCATGCGGATTACATGCTGGAAAGAAGCAGCAAAGCTAAATAGCTTTTTAATACAGCACAACAAAAGGTAATGAAATCTCTGCTTGAGTCAGGGTGCCTTTGGTGCTGACAACACTGTATTGTAGCTTTGGAGTCTCACCATGTGCTGAGAAGTGTACAGTAAACAGCGGAGAGGAAGGAAAGAGGCTGCAAAAGCTAAGCTGCAGCTGTAGAGCACCTTGACTTGAGTTTCTGCTTCTTGGTTGCTGGGAAATGGCAGTGCTGACCCAGATCTGTGTGAATGCATGGGCTGCGTGTGAGTCAGGCTGGAACAAACCAAAATGCTCCGGCATCTTTGGAACTCTTTCCTTGCACGATTCTTGTGCTTTTTCTGCCAGAGTCAGAGCTGCAGCTGCACAGATAGTAGGTGTGATGGCAACTGTATCTGCCTGAGAAAAACTGGGTGATTGATTCATACCATTTAAGATGCAGAACCACGCTAAAAGAGAGCTCTGATAAGAAGAGTTTGCTCTAGTCCTTGGCTTTGAGATGGTCTCCTTGGTGTTACGTTGTCACCCAGGAGTTTCCTATCGTACATCTCTTGGTGTTACTGTGTTCTGCCATTCCTTTGCTACTGCTGTGTGCCAAGGAGGGATCCAGCAGGGAAAGGTGCAGTGTAAGCCCTGTGATGCTTCCCTTTTTGTAGCTAGCAGACTCTAATCCAAGGCATGTGTTTTTCAACCTGTAGGCAAAGGTTCAGCAAGGAATTAATTCTGTCAGGTACTTTCTGGCCCTGCTAGGCTGTTTCCCTACACATAACAGCTAATGTTGTCTTTGGAAGTGTTTTTTGGCTGGAGGAACACGATGGGACCTAAACTGCCAAAAAACTTGGATTAGAGAAATTGTTTGAGAACTTCCTCTACTGTACTGGCGTCTTATTTCAATTCTGAAACCAAGAGTCTTGCTGTAAATTGGAAACATGTGTGTTAGTCAAGTAGGATGACGTGGGGTTTTTTGTCTAGTTGGCTCCAATTCAGAGGGTAATGTGCCTTTCTTTAAGGGGTTAGGCTGAAGGTTTGTTTCAAGAGTAGATGGACCCCTTCCAAGGTCTGATCAGTTACCCTGCTGCAGCACTAGTTGACTCATATTTCCAGAAAGGTTAGGTGACCCCAGTTAGTAGAATCCAATGTTTTCTAATTCAATTGCAGTTGCTTTTAGGTTTTTAAGAACTGATGGTAAATCCCCCTTCTCTTTACTCATCAGTCTCAGCTGCATGAGTAACCTCTTATCAGCAAGCTGGTGTTGTAGTCTGACTCCTTTATTCCATGTTTGATCTGGAAGAGCCTTGATTGGAGAAGTTCAGTGTGGTGAGTAACTAAAAATGTAGAATCAAGAACATTACCTGGAGTCCTGTGTGCATTTCTGGAGCCCCCAGCACAGGAAGGACATGGAAGTGTTGGAGCGGGTCCAGAGGAGGCCACAAAGATGCTGAGAGGGCTGCAGCAGCTCTGCTGTGAGGACAGGCTGAGAGAGTTGGGGCTCTGCAGCCTGGAGAAGGGAAGGCTTCCAGGAGACCTTAGAGTAGCCTTCCAGTATCTAAAGGGGACCTACAGGAGGGCTGAGGAGGGACTATTGACAAGGCCTTGCAATGACAGGATAAGGGGCAATGGGTTTNTGGCTGATTTTTACCAAAGGCAGTCATACAATGGCTTGTGTTGACCATACACCCAGTCATGCAGGAACATATGGTATACAGACAGGAAAAAAGTCAACCTTTGCCAGCTTTCTGTCTGCAACCTTACTTTTTTTTTTTCCCTTTTTAAAATTTTTTTTTTGCTGACCCATGCTGTGCAGATGGTGTCCTGAGAATTGACAGTTTCTGGAAACCCTGACTGTAGTTTACCTTACTCTAGTCAAAAAAAAAAAGGTAACTGTTCTGAACAGATGGCTTTAACAGACCAAAGGGCTAAAAGGTAACTTGGAGAAATGTGAAACACATTTTGGAGACAGGAAAGAGGTGCAAGTGAGTGTGCAAAGATGTAAACCATGCTTGCTCCATCTGGATGGAATCCTAGAAGTACCCTGCACAGAGAAGATACATTTGCCAGGCTTGGTGATCTCCTAGTCTTGGGAGACCTCTCTGCAGCATGTGGTGTTCTGAAGATGCCAGTGCTGGTCTTAGTTGGAAGAGCAGAACCAGAGTTAACAGCATTAGTCTGGTCAGGTGGTGGCCAGCCATTGGCATCTTGGTGCTTCTGCACCAAAATGATGTTTATCCCCTTAAAAATCCTCTCCTCTTTTTTTCCTACATCAGTGTAACAGCTCATGTTTCCTGGTCTGGATTTAAGTATTTATGAAGTAAACCTTAGGTGATGCAGCTCTGAGCACTGCCTCTGTATTGCACTTACCTATGTTCACAGCAGTGTTTTTTTGGTTTGGAGGAGCTGGTGTTCAAGAACCCCAGCACAGGAAGAACATGGAAGTGTTGGAGTGGGTCCAGAGGAGGCCACAAAGATGCTCAGAGGGCTGCAGCAGCTCTGCTATGAGGACAGGCTGAGAGAGTTGGGGCTCTGCAGCCTGGAGAAGAGAAGGCTTCCAGGAGACCTTAGAGCAGCCTTCCAGTATCTGAAGGGGATCTATAGGAGGGCTGAGGAGGGACTATTGACAATGTCTTGTAATGACAGGACAAGGGGCAATGGGTTTGAAGTGGCAGAGGGGAGATTTAGACTGGATGTTAGGAGGAAGTTGTTTGCAGTGAGGGTGGTGAGACAGTGGCACAGGTTGCCCAGGGAGGTTGTGGCTGCTCCCTCCCTGGAGATGTTCAAGGCCAGGTTGGATGAGGCCTTGAGTGAGCTGTGCTCGTGGGAGGTTTCCCTGCCTATGGCAGGGAATTGGAACTAGATGATCCTTGAGGTCCCTTCCAACCTTTCCATTCTATGAACCTTATGTTTTTCATTAGCTTTGGAAAAAGGGAGTCTAAAGAGGAACTGAAAATGCAGATGAGGGTCTGTAACCTTCAGTTTGCCTCTAAAATGATGTAGCTACTTAGGAAGCTTATCTTGGTGTCCAGCTGCAGAGCCTAATCTCTGGCATTCTGGAGAAAGAACTGATCAGAAATCGGTTCAGTCTTACCATCTCTTCCCTTTTTTTCCTCTTTCTTTTTTTCTCTCCCAGTTCTTAATGCCTTCTTGAGCAGAGGAAAAGCCACACTTAAGGTTGACAAAAATCTTTTGTTTAAATGTTGATGCCATAAACCAAGCAGTGCTTCAAGCAGATGCTGGTGTGGATTTTTACTGCTCTCTATTTTTTCATTGTTAGGGAAAGTGAGAAATTCTCACCCAGAGGAACATATCCCATTAGGCATGACTCTGGAGATTAAGGGTGGCAAGTCAGGTGCTTTCTTCTGACTTAATCCCAAGGCTTTGAATGTGGATTAAGGAGCTGTGCCACAAATTGTCTTGATCTCTTACTTATATTTTGGGATTAGATTTATTTTTGAACCTGTAAATAAAATAAACAAAGAAACAAAAAAATCAGTCAAATGAGACTGAGGCAGATAAAAGTTGTGGGCTTTTGTCACATCAGGTTTGTTGACATACACATCTTCAGAACAGACAATTGGAGGGACAAGCTCCCAACAATCCCTCTTTTTTTTGGCTCCCCCCCCATCATCTAGGACAAGGCTGATTTTACACCTCTTTTCCTCTTCCCCCCACTTACTGATGAGAAGGCTGAAGTCCAGCTCATGCTATTCCCATTGATGTGGTAAGACTGTGCTGTGGCAGAGCTTGCCCAGCCAGCTCTGTGCAGTGCTTTTGGGAGCACTTCTCTACATGTAAGGATCATTATGCTGAAGACTGAGCAGTGATGGTTTACTCCTCTCCTGAAGTCATCCTTTGCTTTGATGTCAAGTGAATAGGCTTGGGTGGCTGCAAGCAAGCACTGAGTAAGATGGTGCTCACTTAATTTTCTTGAGATGGAGGAGAGTTAGCATCTCATTTGCAACTGAAGCTCTTGATGACTGTAAGCTCTCCTCTGGTTTCTGTTTTATCTTTAGTAGTAAACTTTCCACCAGTTACACTGAGACTTCCCATTCCCCTTGAGTGGGTAGGAGAAGCTGGCTTGTGTTCAGCTGAATGCAGCTCCCATTGCTGGGAAAAGGGACCTGATGTCTGGGAATTTAATTGCTCTGAGACTCAGATGAGGCTTGAGTAACATTGGCATATATCAGGATTACCTTCTCTGCTGAACTTTAATTCTCACTTTTAAGACATGGATAGGGCTCGAAATACTCAGGGACATATTGGTACATGCTGGGAAGTTGTCTCTAACAACAATAAAAGCAAACTCCAGTAACCCTGCTCCTCTCTCAACAAGGCTGCCTGTGCTTTATGGGACTGTCATCCTACCAGTTCTTTGTTTTAACTGACAATGATGATTAACAAGACAGGTGAGCTAAAGTCAAGGAGGATCAAGCTCGTGGAAGATTTTTAGTCCTGGAGATGCATTTAGGTGACAGTCTATGAGGGGGGGAAAAAATCCATCACTGTTAGAAATCCTTCCCCTGCCTCCACTTCAGGGGGTGACTGAGGCTATTGGTTGCATTACAGTGGTGGTAAACCAGGAATTAGTTCTGTTAATCATCAAGCCAGAAAAAGCTTTTGCTGCATGGTGAAAGAGTCTGCAGGTATCTAGTGTACAGTCACTGTAGGGCAGCACCATCCTGATAAGTGTTTTTGTTGGTTTTGTTTGCTTTTCGTATTGTATGTGCTAGGAAAGGGCAAAACACAGAGCACTTGCATGCTGCAGAGGCTTTAATTTCAAACTACTTTTTATAAGATTTGTGGGTAATGAGCCACTCATAGGTTTTTCTTTTGAGCCTGATCTTAGAATGGTGAGCTTTAGGGTTTGGTAAGCCACAAATGTGCACCTTCTTGCAGAGTGCTTAAGGCTGCAAGGCTGTTCTCTTGCAGAAAAAAAGTAAAAAGTGGGTTAGCATGCAAGACATGGACACAGCAGTTGGTGTAACTCAGTCACAGTGCTGGTACTGATTCCTTTCTCTAAACACTTGGATATGAGGGTAACATTTATAGTGATGTCTGCCTTCACATGCTTATCAGGTTGCTTGCTTCAGCAGATGTAGTGTTTTCCAGACTTCTTCCAAGTTAATATTTTAGCAAATGAGCATTTTTTTTGGTCAATAATAAGAGCAGCAGTGAAACTAGCCAGGAGAAAGAACTGACCCTCCCCTTCACCCTGGCTTAAACTGGTGCTGCAACCTCAGATTGTGGTTTCCTAGGTCAATGCAAAATGGTTTTTCTGGCTGATAAGCCTCAGAATGGTGCCACACGCGCATATGCGTGGAAGTCCTTTGTGGTGTGAAATTAGGGATGAAAGATATTGCTAATCAGCCCTAACAATGGCAGACTTATTCCTGGGCAAGGGGAAGGGGAATGTGGGGAATGGATGTTTCACAAATGTCTAACACATTCGGGAGTGTTGTTATGCCAGTGTTGGTGTCTGTGCATGGGCACCCTTTTCAGCCTGTGCAATGCTGCTGCTCATGCAGGGAATTTCAACAAGCCTTCTATTCAATGCTCAAGTTCAAAATAATGCCAAAATCCAAATGGAGGCACTTCAGTTGCATAATAGTGTCTGTTACAAGGAGGACTCAGTGCAGTGGCTGATGTAATGCTCCTTAAGATAAGGCCCAGTCTGGGGGGAGTAGAGGAGAGAGGATGTTGGTGAAGGAACCATTAAGGGCACTGGTAATGGTATCAAAGCTATCCATAGAGAGTGTTAACCTGAATAATTGTATAGTTGATTGGGTTACAACTGTACCTGTGGAAGAAATGACTCACAGCTTGGTGCTACCTGTTTTCTCTGGTTCTAATTGCTGTAGCGTGGAATAGCAGCAGACTCGGTGGGTGCTGGGGTGGGCAGAGCACGACCTCACTGTACTTTGTGTGCTCTTCTTGGGGCAAACTTTCTTGGGTTTTAACAGTGCCCTCGAGTTCCTGTGGCTGATAAACTGGACCATTCGAGGCTTCCTTGAGCAGCTTGGATTTCTTCAGTCAGCCACAGAGGTGCTTTCTGTTGCACTGCTGATACTGTGATGTTTTGCATCTGGGCTGTGCCTGTAGCCTTGCTGTTTAATGGATACGTTACTGCTCTGAGGCCTCTGGCAGTTTGTTGCTCATCTTCCTCCCTAAGCTTATGTTTAGCATATCCTTATTTTCTTCAGTTCAGGAATAGTCCTTTTTCATGTCACTTCCTTGCTTCAAGTGCCTCTGTAGTATGTTTTTGGCCCAGCATGGTCAGAGGGGTGGTATCTGTTTGCTGCCTTGTGTATGGTCCCCTCCGTCCCCTTTCTCCCTTGTTTTATTACAGTATTCTCTCCAGGAAATGCTGAGAAAGTTGAGAGTAATGGAATTCATGAAATTCAAGCTGTGCTTCAATGAAAACGTGTTTTCAATTTCTGCCTCCTTGGGAGCCTGAGACTGAACTGTAATTGTTGGCGCTGGGTGGGGGCTGGGGCTGTGGATGAATGAAAGCAGCGGAGTCGGCGCTCTGCAGAGCCTCTCGCCCAGCATCTCACCGCTGCTCAGCATTCAGAGGCTGCTGTGTGCTTTGTGGCAGCTTCAGGAAGCATTTTTGTATTCAGCTGTCCAAAAGGCCCAGGCGTTTTCCTGCTGGGTTTGATCTGGCTGTCGGGGTCTGAATGACAGTGACAGCTTGGAGAGGAACGTGATGGGGGAAGCATCAGCTGGGGGTGCTTTATTCCCCCCTCTCTGCTCTTGATCCTACTCGTGCTGTCCTTTGAGTGCCCTGCTACCGATTAAGGGTGAGAATTATAATGGCGACTCAAAAGCCTTTGGTAAAACTCATTAATTCATTCCTCCTTTAATTAGACATCCAGCCACGGGCTTATAATTTTCAGAGCCTAGGAACATTTGCAGCTGTAGTAAGCTGTGCAGAAATTACAGTAAGGAGAGGATCTTTGACAAACGCAGATGTGGAGGCACTGGGCTTGTGCAATATGGAGAGGCAGAGAAATGAAGGCATGAGCTGGCAGTGTGGAGTGGCTGACCTCTGGCTGAAGCTTGCCTCTTGGTGTTGAACTAAGAGGAAAGGGTGGAGTTGTCCTTCTCATAAACACTTGATTTTTTTTTTTTCCCCTTTGGGAGGTGTAACAATGGAACCTAAGGAGAGAAAAGAGGAAGGAGAATATAATGAGAAGTTATGCAAACATCTTTTATTAAAACTTCAGCACCTGAGGGAGTTTCGGGGCTAAGAGCTTAGCAGGAGCAGTTGCAGGGTTTGCAAACCTCCTTTGCTCTTTGCAAGTTAGGGAATGGCTCAGTGTTCTACAAAAAGAATGACCAGATACTCTGTTTTTCCAGTCTTCTGGGGGAAATAAATCAATAGTAAATGTCCATGATTTTGTAATCTCTTCCTGTTTCTGAAATATGAAGGCAGGTAGTTTTCAGAACTGATTTGTGTGGGTGACCTATGGTGACAACTGACTTGGGACTTCTGAGAGAAGTTTGTGCTACTTCTGGTATCTTTGAAGTATTGGTGCTTTGGGGGTTGGTTTGGGTTTTTTTCAGAAGGAGAACTAGAGGGAGGGTGAGAGGACTTCAGGGAAGGACTTTTTTTTTGTTTTCCTACCCTATTGCAACTCTGCTTGTAGTTACAATCACTGTGAATGCAATGGGAGACCCTGAAAACATGATCTCCATTTAGCTTTGAACTGACAGGCTGTCAAGTGCAAGCGATACTGAAAGGTACAGACCTGGTAGGAGGCTAGGGAGGGAGCTAGCTGGCTGTCACTGTGCTTGGGTAGATCAGATTAAAAAGATAAGTTTGCCCTTTTTTTCTGTAGGATTTGAACATCAGTGCAGTTAGACTGAACTGGCTGTGTTCAGTTCTGAGACCCAAAGAAGGACATTGAGGTGCTGGAGCATGTCTGAAGGAAAGCAACAAAGCTGGCAAAGGCCCCTGAACACAAATCTTCCAAGGAACAGCTAAGGGAACTGGGATTGTTTAGTCTTCAGAAGAGAAGGCTGAGGAGAGACATCACTGCCTTCTACAACTACCTCAGAGGAGGTGGGAGTGAGGGGGTGGTTGGTCTCTTCTCACATGCAACAAGGGATAGGCCAAGAGGAAATGATCTCCATTTGTGCTGGGGAGGTTCAGGTTAGATACTGAAAAAAATTCTCCACAGAAGGGTTATCAATCATTGGAACAGGCTGCCCAGGGAGGTGGTGGAGTCGTCATCCCTAGAAGCATTTAAAAGATGCATGGATGTGGTGCTTTGGGACATGGTTTAGTGGTAGTGACTTAGCAGCAGTGGTGAGATTGCAAAGTCTAGGCGAGCGGTTGGACTTCACCTCGAAAATCTCTTTCAACCTCAGCACTTGTATGGTTCTATGGAATGCCTTGGTCTTGAGTAAATGGAACCAATTCCACAAGACTGAAGGTTCTTCTAGGCAATGGCAAGTGTTAATGTTCATTCTCCCTTAAGAGGAAAACCATTTCAGTTATAGTAGGTGGCAGGAAAAAATGGATCAGTTGTGTTTTGGGTCTTTTTCCGTCTGGATCTAGTGGAAATCACATCCACTGAGGATGGAGTGATTTGCTTGACACTTCTGTAGCTAAACAGAAGTCTTTACTTTGGATGCAAGTACTATTTTAACAGCACATGTACAATGCTTCCCCTGCACTTCTAGTATTTCAGAATGTGCCTAATGTCTTCTGTTTGTCCTTGTCCTCTTCTTGTGCAGTCCTTGAGTTACTGTCATCTTATAAGACTGAACGGTGCATAGAGCTTGAGTAGGACAGGGTTTTGAATCTGGTCTTGAGATCAAATACTCTGGATCACTGGTTGTTCCTTCTGTATATATGTGTGTGTATATATAGATAGATAGATAGATAGATATATCTCCAAACCCCTTACAGGTTAGACAACAAACATTTAACCAACCCGAGCGAACAAATTGGTGGAAGCAAAAAAATTACAAGGCTAAAAAACTCCCTTTCATTCTTAGAAGTACAACCAGGTCAAGATCCTGGTACAGTTCTTGGCTGGTCTCAGATACTGTGCTCTGGGGCAGGTTGAGTGCTCCAGCAGTGAACTTCTTGATCACTTCAGGGGTTGTTTTTTGGATCTTTTTCAGCCTGACCTGCTGCAAGTTAAAAATCTCCTCAAACGCAAGGTCTTCAACAGCATTTAAAATGCCTTTAGTATTAAAGGGTAAACTAAAGGTGATGAATATAAAATATGTCCAGCGCTGCTGTAAAAATCCTCTGCGTGGGCAAGCAGTACCCTGGGATGTGCTTCCAATGCTTATGTGTTAGCAGGCAGCTCCTGGAGAAGCTGTATGAGTGATAGTAGATGCTGGGAGCGTTTTGCTGAGGTGTAAATAACAGGGTTGGACAGTTTATGCTGGCTCTGCTGTTTTTATTAGTGCAGCTTAGCTTTCGCTTCAGGCAGTGTGGAGGTTATGGGAGAAGAAGGAAGGGACAAGCTGTGAACTTGCCTCCTCTCCCAGCAGAAGATGATGAAGTGTGGGGATCTTGTTACCCTAATCCCCTCTTGCCGTGTTAATTCCTCTTGTCCCCGTACTTGTATCTTAAGTCTGCAATTCTTACTGACGCAACTGCTCGCTCCGTCACGTGCGCGTCTCGCTCCGGTGCCCTTTCAACCTTGTTGGTGTTTGTGTGGATTTTGTGGCAGCTGTTAAAATTCAGTTGGCAGCTATAGGATTTCATTGCTGTTAATTTTGTTCTCAAGAAAACGCTGCTCAGAGAGACTGCTGCTGGTCTTATTGCTGCTCCTAAATACATTGAGTAGCTACTTGCTAGCTATTGCATCTTCTGTGACTGGCCCAACTCTCAGTGTGTTCCTAGTGCTGAAGAGGACTGCAGATCCAAGTTTGTTTGGTAGGTGGGTCAGAATAATGTTCTGCTAATGTCAGCTACACTTTGGCCTGGGAGGAGGTGTCCCTCTTGTACCACAGCAGTGACATATCAAACAGGTGAAATGTAGCTCTGCAAGTATAACTTAAGGGCAGGGCTTTCAGCACTGACTTGATTAGTTTTGATTTACTTGCTGGTTTAAGTAAGAATGATCTTGATTATTCGATGCAATAAATGAAATCTAAGATTCCTAAGAAAGCTTCAAGGACAGGCCTTGAATACTCATTAAGTTTTCAGTTCAAACAAGGCATGTTTGCATTTCTTTTCCTTTCCAAAGTGAAGTTTGCTGCCAGACACCTGATGTAGTGAATGCTCAGTTTTCCTGCATGTGGGTTCCACCAGCAAGTTAGTTCTTTGCTTCCTACTCTCTCACACACCACTTCTTTGATACTAAAACTAGTCTTATGAGACTTCCATCCTTGGGGATGTACTCAGCTAGTCTTTGGTGTGCCATTGCCTTCTGACAAGTCACTGGTCACTTCTCCTGGGAACACAGATCCTGAGTACTTTCTGTGTAGCTGCGCTCAAACCTTGGTCAGTGCCCAGTGAACACAGGCTAACTGCAGACAGGGCTGGATGCTTCTGGAAGCTGTGATGTAGTCCTCAGCTTTGCTCTCAGTGAGGAATACTTTTTCTGTTAGACACGTGAAACAGAGCCACTGCTGTAAGGAAGCATTACATGGTGCAAACTGATGTTAACTGCAAACTAGATACTCCTCTTATAGTGGAAACATTAATTATACTGGGATAACAATCTCGTTCTTGGTGCAGCTGTGGTGTGGATTGTGCAATGAGTTCTACTCTGGCATTTCTGTATCTCCTGATCTAGATGTGTGTCCTGATGGCTGAAACTGTGCTACAGGCCAGGCAGAGTTCAGAGCCATCCATCCATCTATCTCATCCTTTTTGGGTTACCCATTGCATGTGACCACCAATGGACACTTGGGAAGCTGGCTCCTTGTTCAGTCCTGGCTTTAAACATCTAATGCTCCTCCAGATCTGCTGAGAGGGGTCTTGGTAGGTAGGAAGGTGTCCTGTCTGATTCTCAGCTGTTTGCATGGAATGAAGTCTTCAGGCTATTAAGCTGCCCTCCTAGCTGTCGTGCACTGAAGTTGCAGGCAGCACCCAGATAACCCCCTACACTTGTGCCCCTGGTAAATAGGCTGCTGAGTGGGGTTACACATTCCAGGCACGCAGGCTGTCCTGCTCCACTAGCTCAGCCCGGCTCAGTCATGCGTCTCAGCCAGCGTGTCAGATCTGAGATGCTCTCTCTTGCTTCTGCTCTCTGAATCCTTGCTCTAGAAAAGACAGTAAGCAACAAAAGGGCAGTTAGTTATGGAGGTTGGTTATGTGATTTTTGTCACTTCTTTCACCCTGATCTTTGGACTTATGAGACAGTGCTTTGAGTGCAGGGGGAAAAAAACCCCAGGAGCCTGGGAAAGTGGCTGGGATGGCAATGCTCAGCTGCAGGGCACTGTCTGAAACAGTGAGAGTTGATGACAGGAGAACAAAATCTGATTGTTCTTTTTAAAGTTGGTTGTGTTTTGGTTTTGGTGGTTTTTTAGGGGAAAAATAAAAATGATTACTTCCTGCTACGCTACTTCTCATGGTCATATTCTGTGTCTGGAAGCTACTGTTAAAGCTGCTGTCATTACACGTGGGATTGCCCTACCATGTCCTTAAATGTATGCCAAAAGCTACTCCTGTTCCTTCACTTACACATTTTCCACCTGAAGGTATAATCTAGCGACAGTGCAATCACTTCTGTAGAAATCAGCTTGTCATAAACAGGATTATGGTGTGCAGTAGAGATGGAGAGCACAAACTTGAGGAACCTGCATGTAAATATCCTCATTAACGCGGGGCAGAGAAGAGCAAATACAGTGATGTATGGGTGGAGAGCAGCATCCTGCCTCAGGTGCTGTGTGACACCTAGGGGCCATGCCGCCAGGGGGACGGGGAGGAGGAAGGGCACACATGCACCTGACATGAGATGTGTCCTTAACTATTGCAACAAGACCTTAAGGAGGTGAATCCGTGTGGTTGGCCAGCCAAGGTAAACCCTGCAAAGAACCTGTTACTGATCTCAAGGTGCAAGTGCAGCAGGCTTCTTTGGTTCAGCTAATGTGATTTTAAATGCTGAAGGCACCAGGGACATACTCTATCCATCTCTCTTCCTTCTTTCCCCTCTGCCATCAGGAGCACCCTTACCCTGCAGTCTGGAGAAGGTGAGGTTTGTCTGCTGCTAAGCAGTGCATTTTTTCCTAGTAGTAGTGTCTGGAGAATGAAAATGAAACTGCTTTCTCTGTTTACTAAAAACTTGAGCTGGCTGTTTTATTCAAGTTGATGGGAAGAACCAGCAAAATCAAAAGCTGCTCTCTTTAGCTCCTTCCACATTGAAAACTAATGATGCCTCTTGGTGTTCTTCTGCAGACCCATAAAGGAAAGAGCTGCTCAAGGTGCACACAGTCACTGCCAGAGGTATTGTGGGTTTTGTGCTGCATGGAGTTAAGCAAGAGCAGTTGCTGAAAGCTTCGTAAGAGTGTTTGAACAGATGCTCTCTTCTGCTTTGTTCTGCAGTTTATGCACCACTTGCTTTCATTCAATAAAAAGCAATGTGAAGATATGAGAGTTATTGCAGACATTTGCTTCGTGGCTTCAGGGTATTTTATCTTAGGGCTACCCAAAACTTCTTCCTAGTGAATTGCTCTCACTTTTTGCAGTGTTTGGGTGATGTAACGAAAGGTTCGATTGCTTCGGTGAGTCAAAAGTACTGCTTGGCTCTATCCCAGAAGCTTTAACACCTGCTAAAAGGGTGAAGAATTCCTGGCAGCTGCTGCCAGCCCTTAAGTGCTGTGAAAAGTCTCTTGTCAAAGATCCAGTTTTGTGTATAGACTGGGAGTCAGATAATGTTCCCTGCTAATCTAATGTGCTCTGTCGGAGCAGATCTAACTCTCACTTCCCAAACTACTCTTGTTGGTGTGTTGGTTTTGTAGTGAGCTGAGCTGAGTTTGTGGCAAGTGGTGGTGATCACTAATGGTGACACAAAAGAGGTGGCAGAGCTAAGGAGGGCACCGCTCTCCTCTTTAGCTTCACAGAATCTGCAGTGAATGTATTTTTATTGCTAGTCCTGGAGTTAGTGAGGTCTGTCAGCCCCACTTGATTACAGAGTAAGCTTTGGCAAGAGATATTGCGAGTCCTGCACTGGAGCTTACTTTTTGCTTCTCTGTGTTCTTGATTAGGATGTGCTTTGGAAATAAGCTTATAAATGAATCTTAAAATGCCTGTCTATAAAGTCTAGAAAGCAAAATTCCATTTAGGGAAGGGTGGAAGTTATGTTTGAGATTTCAAGTGCAAGTTGAATGTCCTGTGCAACCTGGATTAAAAATATCTGTAGAACAATTCAAACAAAAAAAGATCCACCTGGCTCCTTCTGTGGCATCTTTTATGGGAGAGTTTATAAACCAGCCTGGAGGTGTTCTGCTTGGACTCTGGTGAATCCTGCTTTATGATAATGTTCCAAGCCAGGGAAATTGCTGATCTGCATGAGAAACAAGGTACTGGGTGCTTCAAGAAGAACTGTCTTCAAATGCAACAGTTAACTGTGGACATCGATGTAAGTATTAACACTGGCAGTTGTTCTAAAGCTAAGAAATGTGATTCAGCAGTCAAGAGAGCTGGCTGAAAGTCCATCCAGTCACAGTAGTGAACTGACAGACACTGAATTAAAAATAAACAAAGCAGGAAATGGTTGGCAAATAGCAAATAAGTAACTAAGCACCAGTTCCTGATGCAGATCTGATGAAAATGTGTTTCAGGAACCACAACAGCCAGAAAAGGTGAGATCATGTGTTTCTGCTTTCAGCACTGGGGAACCTTTAACTTGAGCATGCTGACCTGGTGGCAGCCCTGTCAGCTGTTCTTAAACACCTCAATTTTAATTGTATGTATTTATTTCTAAGCTTCTGTAAGCACTCTCTGGTTTGTTGTTGCTTAGTGGAAGTGGCCAAGCTTGGTGACATTGCAGCCACTTCAGTACGTTTGCAAAGCACCCCAAGGCACATGTTGGGTGCCTTGCCAAGCTGAAAATCAGAGGTAATCACAAGGATGGTTCACAGCAGAAATGGGTTGCTCAGTTGTCAGTAGCTGTGGTCTGGATGTTGTGTGAGAGGGCTTGTTTAAATATCCTTTCTCCCAAGAGTTTTCAGGACAGGAATCTATCCTGACTCTTGTGTTGCTTCAGCGTGCTCTACTACATGAGCGCTACTGCTGGCTGTTGTCCATTGGATTTCTTCTGCCTTTGCTGGACCTCTCCTTCTTTCCAGTTTGAATGTCAGGGGGATATTTCTAACCCTAGATGTGAAGTTAAGAAAAAAAAAAACAAAAAAAACAGCTGAGTGCTCCTGGGTTTTCTTTCTGAAAGTTGGGGAGATGTTGGAGGAAAAGGCACTGGTTTGTGTTTCATGTCCCTCACATGACCATGTGAAGACCTGGTGAACAGGGAGTGTTGTAGCCAGGCTCTTCAGCTGGTGCTGCTGTGGCCACTTGTGGAGTCCTGCTGGTGACTGTTTACTCATACACCAGATGCAGATGCCATGATGGGAGTGTGTTCACAGTAGCTGTTTTGAGTCAAGAAGCCTTTCCCTTGAGGTTTGTTGGGTGGCTGTGCAAGCACCTTTGACTTGGAACTGTTAAACTCTTCAGCTGTAGTGGTTTTGGCTTGCAATTTGTCAAGGATAGAGAAGATTCATCTCAAGCACTGCTTATGCATCTAAAGGTAGCATTGAAAAGAGCCAGAAATACACAGTATATCCAGTAATTATGGTATAGCTAGCTAGAGACAAAACACAAGGAGGTTACTGGGAAGCCTAGCTCAGGATTACACTGAGGGAACTATCAGCCAGTTTAGGATGTGAAAGAAAATGTGCTCTACAGCTTTGTCCTCGGTGAGTAGTGTTGCTGCTGCTAGCTGAGGGAAAGCTTCACTGTGTTTTCAGGTTTTCATGTTCAAAGGTACAGCCTAGTGGGGCTGCCTGTTGGTGGGAGGATGCTTTCAAAATGCAGAAGTGCAGTGCTGAGATGCACTTTTAGTGGGTACACACAGTGTCTTTTAGTGGGTGGAGAAATGGGGAAAGTCTTTGTATCAACAACAAATGGCCAAAGTGGCTTGTATTTCCTGATGAAATGCATGGTGAAATATTGCAAAGGGTAAGTGGATCACAAATGGGGAAATCTATTTGCTTTCAGCTTGTGAAGATCACTCTTTCCTGGACAAAAGTGAGTGTTTGATGCACTTCTTCCTCAGTAGCAGCATATAAATCGTGCATCAAATTGTCCTGAAAGAGTGTTGCCAGATGAAGGCATGTCAGGATGCTGGCTTCCCTCTCCAGGGTTATCAGAAGTGACAGGAGCAGGAGAGCTGTTTGCTGTTATCTCAGTGCTAAGACTGGTACTCCAGGCCCAGCTTTGGAGCAGCAATCCCAAGCAATGAAGCATGCTCCCTGCCAGTGTCCAAGTGACACACACACACACGGTTCAGTTAGCATCAAGGGCTGGGCTGGGCTGGCACAAGGCATGGATCTGAGCAGCCAAAGCTACAGCAGAGCATATGGTGTTTGCACTGCTGCCTCTCTAACACTGATCCAAGTGCTGCTGTGCTGAGAGGTAGATGCTTTGCTGTGGTTTCTCTCCCACATGTAACTGCTATGAAAACAAATGGTGAATTTTTTTTTTTCACAATGGCCTTTTTTATTCAGGGTGCTTCAGTATTCACAAGTTACTGGATTAGCCTAACAGAGGTGGCTTTAACCAGTGCTGATAAGAGCAGAGTGTTTCCTGCTTTAAATTGTGACTGGGCAACTTATAATTCTGCTGTCTTGCACAGTTTTCACTCATAGACTTAACAGGAAAGCTTTGGCTGTCTCAAGTGTCACCATTTCCTCTTTTTGTATCTGGAAATTGCAGAAGGATTTACTGATGTCCAAGCCTGCAGCACACAGATTGGGGTTAGTGCTAGAAGAGGTCACTTTTTGTTCTGGGAACTGTAAAGCACTGCAAAATGTTTCCTCCCTTGTGCTGTGTAGAAAGACCATTCTTTCTAATAACACAGAAAAAAATGGTTTTCTGAAGTCCTGTGTGGTTTGGGGGTGGTGTGTGTGTGTGGTGGGGATTTGTGTTTGCTTGGTGTTTGTGGTTTTTTGGTTTTTTTAATGTAATTTTTCCCCAACATGAAGGTATTTAGTCTCAAAGGGCCCAAGAGAAAGCTTACTGCTGTAACTACCCTTGTAAGCTGGGCAAAAGTTTTGAAGGTGCTTAAAAAGCAACCAAAAAAAGAAGGGCCACTTTTATTTTGTAGAAGCCCATGCAGACATATTGGCTTCAGGTTTGCCTGCTTGTGACATGAAAATTCAAGAAATGACACAGTTATACCTAGTCCAGACCTCATTGCATGCTTTGTGCTTGCTACCTGAATGTCTGAAGAACAAATCCATTTTTCTGCACTGACAGATATTTTATTTTGGGCTTTGGGTTTTTTTTTCTTTTCTTTTAAAGCATCCACAAATTGCTTC
Source organism: Semnornis frantzii (assembly GCA_013399775.1). Classification (NCBI taxonomy): domain Eukaryota; kingdom Metazoa; phylum Chordata; class Aves; order Piciformes; family Ramphastidae; genus Semnornis; species Semnornis frantzii. Next base: position 22,177 of record VWYK01095204.1, read on the forward strand.
TGCCAAGCAGGTCATGACTGGTTTTTGAAATGTACATTGGAAATGACCCTTGAATAATGCACAGGAGGAGGTGACAATGCACCATGCACAGGTAACCTCTGCTGGGTGTCTGGATTCTGTGAGAAGCTGAGTTTGAATGCCCTGGGAGGTGGCTGTGCTGCAGAATATCACAGAATGGTAGGGGTTGGAAGGGACCCCTGGAGACCATCTAGTCCAACCCCTTTCCCAAAGCAGGTTCACCTATGGCAGGCCACACAGGAACACATCCAGGCAGGTTTTCAGTCTCCAGAAAAGGTGACTGCAGACAGCAGAGGTGAAATGCTGCTGCTGGCAGTTCCTAAACCACCCAAAGGTCTAAGGTTCTACATACTCAGTTATTTGTTGAGGAAACTATAAGTAAAGGAAAAAGTAAGTAGAAGTTACTACAGATCTCTAGAGGAAGTTGTGGTGAAGGTTGTGCAAGAGCACGCAAGCTGCAGTGCAGAGCTATGATCAGAGGAAGGTGTGGGGTGCAGGGAGCAAGGTTCTGACTTCTGCTATTATCTGTAGCAGTTTGTTCAGAGTCTCCTTGGTAGCTTTTTCTTCTTCACAGAAGTCTTTAGCACAAAATGTAGTGTGGAGCTGCAGCCTTGGAAAGGCTTCAATGGCATCAAAGACTTCTGCTCCTGAACTGCTGTAGAGTGGCACTGCTGCATCATTGCTGACGTGCTAAGTCCTGTGTGCATTGGTGGGGCTGCTGCCAGCACCCATTTGGAGTAAACAGCTGCATATTCCCATTTGGAGTAAACAGCTGCATGTTCCTTGTTGGACACTGCGTCTGCACGAGAGGGGAAAAAAAAGTGTAGTGCCGTATCCTAACGCACCAAGCCTGACTTAAAATTAGATTTGGGCTGTGGATGTGGGTGTTTGGTGCAAGACCTCAGTGGAGAAATAATGCAAAACTACAATTTCAGCTTTGTGCCTTTTGGTTGTGTATGTGGGACCTAATACTGAGGGCCTTCATGGGACATCCTCAAATTGATGAGGCTCTTCCATCCTGGAGAAGTTTGCAACTTCAGATCCTTTAATCATACCTACCTGAAGTGGAAGTTTGTTGTTCCTGAGGTAGAAGGGTAGCTGGAAGACTGTGCCCTCTGGAGCTCTTGGTGATTAAATCAAGGAAACTGACCTGGTTGAGAACAGGTTTCAACAGCAGGGGAGAGATATGTCTGATCCAGGTTATAGTGTAACTAGCTCTGTTGCCAGAGCAGAAAGCAAAGGCAGTCCTGCTAACTGGAGGCCAAGATATTTGACCAGCTGCCCAGTGAACCAGGTCAAGCACCTGGCCTGCCAAGCACTCTTTTTGTCAGATGAGTTGTTGTGACCTTGTTCTGGCACACATATGGGGCAGAAACCAAGTACCTGTGCTTCACAGTGCTTCATCACTAAGGGTTGGGTGGGATAGTACAGGACACGCAAAGCTTTGTGTTGGATCTCCCTTTTGGAATGTTTTTGGGGTGTTGAATCAATAAGTAGAATTTAGGAACCAAATAAAAGGTTCCTGGCTGACTTCTGTCTTCGCGTGACCCCATAGGTGTTCCTAAACCACAGCTGCTTTTTTATTTCCTTTTAAACCATCATGGAAAAATGCACACTTCTGGGTTGGGTTTATAGTTGAGCTGTTTCCTGCCATTTATGGTTTCTTTCTGGTTTGGAGTCAGAAACAATGCTGAGAACTGATCAAACAAACCAGTGTAGCACTAGTGAAAGGAGTCTGTAATAGTTTTTTACTACTTTGTGACCTGCAGAGCTGTAGCTGAGCAGGGGATGTTCCTCTTAAAGTTACTAGTATCGACCTGTCCTTTTCAGAGCTTACTCTTCTTTGGTTTCTCTCTGCCCTGAAGACCACACACTCCATCCTCACTTCAAGGGCCTTGAGCTGCTCTCTTGGCAGTACCAGCAATCAATCAGGTTTATTTTCACTTCTACAGCACATTGTCACAGGCTCACAGGATGTCAGAGATTGGAAGAGACCCAAAGAGATCGAGTCCATCCCCCCTGCCAGAGCAGGACCAGACAACCCAGCTCAGGTCACACAGAAACACATCCAGACAGGCCTTGAAGGGCTCCAGAGAAGGAGACTCTACAACCTCTCTGAGCAGCCTGTGGCAGTCCTCTGGGACCCTTGCAGTAAAGAAGTTCCCCTTTGTGTTGAGCTGCAATCTCCTATGCTGCAGCTTCCATCCATTGCTCCTTGTGTGTGATCTGCTGCTGTCATTCATAGAAGGGTAAGGATGGAAGGGACCTCAAAGATCATCTAGTTCCAATCCCCTGCTCCAGGGGGGAGCAGCTACAACCACCCTGGGCAACCCGTGCCAGTGTCTCATCACCCTCACTGGAAAGAACTTCTTCCTAACATGCAGTCTAGATCTCCCCTCTGCCAGTTCAAACCCATTGCCCCTTGTCCTGTCATTCCCAGACCTTGTCAATAGTCCCTCCCCAGCCTTCCTGTAGGCCCCTTCCGATCCTGGAAGGCTGCTATAAGATCTCCTGGAAGCCTTCTCGTCCCCAGGCTGAAAAGCCCCAACTCTCTCAGCCTGTCCTCATAGCAGAGCTGCTGCAGCCCTCTGAGCATTTTCATGGCCCTCCTCTGGATCCGCTCCAACACTTCCATGTCCTTCCTGTGCTGGGGGCTCCAGAACTGCACACAGGACTGCAAGGGGGTCTGAGGAGAGCAGAGCAAAGGGGCAGAATCCCCTCCCTTGCCCTGCTGCCCACACTGCTCTTGCTGCAGCCCAGCACACAGTTGCTGTCTGGGCTGCACTCACACTGCAGCCTCATCTTGAGCTTTTCATCACCCCAGACCCCCAGGGCCTTTTCCTCAGGGCTGCACTCAGCCGTTCACCACCCAGCCTGGAGCTGTGCTTGGGATTGTGCCTACCCAGGTGTGTGTGTGCATGTCCTCACTGAAATGCATAAAACCTTTGGACAAGACCTGTGAAAGCACAGACAGCCCTGCTGCACTGGCACTGACTGTCTGCAGTGGAGTGATGCCACTTTGCAGCAGGACAAGCAGTCCCACACACACCTGGTGTCACTAGACCCCTGGAGTTTGGCTGTGTCTGCAGCAGAGCTACAGTCCCCACCACTCCTGCAAGCTCCTTTTGTTGTGAGTCTGTCAGCATTTGGAAGCCCTTTGCTGAGCTGTACTACTTTAGAAGAGTAATGAGGTTGAAAGCAAGATACAGGGCTGTGTGACTGGTTTGGACCCATCCATTTATCAGGGAAATTGTTTTCCAGTGCTGCATGCTGATAGAAAATGTCAAGCCTGATAAATATGGTCAAGCTTCTTCACTTCCTCATCCTCCTTAGACTCTAGTTTCTAGAAAGAATTGTTGATATGTAAAATGTTTGAGATACTCACCAGGGACCAACCTGGAGTAGAGACAGGGCAGGATTACTTTAATTTTGAAGCTGGGCAGGCAAACAGTCAAATGAACAAAGTTTCTTTTGTTTTATGAAGACTTTTTTTTTTAAATAAAGGAAGGGAACTCAACTTCATACATTGAAGTGTCTGGGAGGAAACATCCTTTCAGATGTTTGGTGTGCTGGAGATAACAGCACCCTTCCTTTAATCAGTAGCTTTTTTTTCCCAAGTGCTGTTTTAATGCAGTGCTGAGTTGGTGAGTCTGGGCTCCTGGGCATCTGATTTCTGTGCTCTGGTTGGAATTGCTCTTCCTGCTGGAATCGACATAGGAAATGAGCTGAGCTGCACATGCTGAACAAGAGGAAGGTGGAGTGGCTTGCTGGCTGGAAACTTGTTAGTTCTGTTTTTCTGTTCAGGAATGATTACTTCTGAAATGTAAGGGATTTGACTACTCATAGAATCAGTCAGGGTTGGAAGGGACCACAAGGATCATGCAGTTCCAAGCCCCCTGCCATGGGCAGGGACACCTCACGCCAGATCAGGCTGTCCAGAGCCTCATCCAGCCTGGCCTTAAACACCTCCAGGGATGGGGCTTCCACCACCTCCCTGGGCAACCCATTCAAGGGTCTTACTACCCTCATGGTAGCATCCAGTCTGAATCTACCCATTTCTAGTGAAGCATTCACTGTCTTGTTGGGTATGGAAGCATGATATAGGAAAAAAAGTGGTATTACCCTTGTAAGATTTCTAGTTACAGTAAAACTTATGGCTAATCTGAATCAGAACTATTAGTAGAAATTAAGATTTCTACATGCTTGGTGTGCAGGAGAATGGGCAGCCAGATGTTAGCCCTGCATGGGATATGGCTGAAGCACATCTCCTGTGAGAAGAGATTGAGGGAGTTGGGGCTGTTCAGTCTGGAGAGAAGGCTCCCAGGTGACCTTATTGTGACCTTTCAATGTCTTAAGGAGGCCTACAAGAAAGCTGGGGAGGGGCTTTTTAGGCTGTCAGGTGGTGATAGGACTGGGGGGAATGGAACAAAGCTAGAAATGGATAGATTCAGACTAGATGTTAGGAAGAAGTTCTTCACCATGAGGGTGGTGAGACACTGGAAGGGGTTGCCCAGGGAGGTGGTGGAAGCCTCATCCCTGGAGGTGTTTAAGACCAGGCTGGATGAGGCTCTGGCCAGCCTGATCTGGTGTGAGGTGTCCCTGCCCATGGCAGGGGGGTTGGAACTGCATGATCCTTGTGGTCCCTTCCAACCCTGACTGATTCTATGATTCTATTACATTACATTGGTTTGCAATGTCACATTGGTCTCCTAGTGTTTAAATACTACACTGTTTTCCCTGGGCTTCGTGGGTGAAATCCGAAGTTAATTATAGAACCAAGAATCTCTTGCCTAGCTTTCTTCTTACAATATGTTGTATTCCAAAGAGTTGCTTTATTTTAAAGATGGGAACTTATGAGGTCACTCCCAACCTAAGCCATTCTATGATTGATTAAACCTTGATACTTCTGAATGCTCTTATCTGAGGTGAATATATAAAAAGAGCAGCTTCTCTTAATTGCTGTGGGGGTAAAACCTTCCTAGTCCTTGCCAAAGGATCTAGATCATCATCAGGGCTTAAAGTTCATCTTTTCAGTTGAGGTGGAGAAGAAAAGGAAAAGGGTGTCTCTGAAGGACAGACTGGATGACCAACAAGTCTTAAATGTGAATTGTGAAGTCTTCCTAAATGGAAATGCTTTCCCCTGGCAATCAACGAGCGCTTTTATATTTGCTTTAGGATCGTCACTTCCTTCACATCAGCAGCAGTTCTCAGGAACAGTCATGTTTTCCAGAGGGACAAACTTAGTTTGAGCAATGATTATAGGAATGGAATTCTCTGAGTAGCAGGTCTTTCCTATATCTAGTGGGAGAGCCTAGAGAAATCACTAAAGATATGAGCAAACAAGAGAAAAGACTAAACCTAGTTTGTCTAGAGATCAGATACTCTACTACAGTGAACATTAAAAGTAGCTGAGATGGTACTTGGTGCCTGCAGCAATGAACTACATTAAATAAGCCTACTCCAGTCCTGGGATATCAGAGGCTTACTTTAAGTTGACCTCCCATGCAAGGACTTGAAAAGACAGCCCTTGTGTTTCAGCTTGTCCGACTTGATTAGATTTTATCTGGAGCTTGATTGAATTTGTGGACAAGATTATGAAAAGCAACATGACTGTCAATGAAGTGAGCAGTCTTTGAGGGGAAATTTGCTAGTATCCCAGAGGGTACAGCTTTTAAGTTCAGTTATGAATATTAGAATTCCTTGATTTAGTCACAGATTTTTAATAGGACATTCTTGCTGCCTTGCTGTCAATGACTGTAAATTAACACACATCTTATGTGCTGCTTTTTACCCTGGACTTGGTGTTCACCTGAGTCTTATTCTGAAAGCTGAGAGTTTTCTTCCTGTCTTAGCTGTTACCAAAGTGGTCTTAGCCCGTGGGAATCATAGCTTTTTAGAGAATAGCTGTGATCTTCAAGCACAGCAGCAAAAATAACCTTGCTTGTTAGGGTGGAGTTGCATCTGCTGAGCTTTGTTGATCTTGAGGGTCAGCGTGGATCGAGGATGACCTCTGAGAAGCTTGTTTAAACAACACACATTAATGTTTGTGTAGTGGATATCAGTTGAACTCTTTAGAGGACATAGGGATGGCCTTTTTATAAGATTAGAGGGAAATGGAGGAAAACCTTTATCTTCCTCCTGCAGATGGGGTAAAATACAAGTTTGGAATCAGCAGTGCTGCCTTCTCTTTCCTACTTTTCCTGGCTCTATTTTAGTAAAAGCATAGCATTGTCTACAGCTCAGAGACCACACCAGGGGCATGCTGAGTGATTGAGTACAGTGGGAACCAACCCACCCATCACAGTGCTGAATTGTCACAACATTTTCATGTTGGTAATGTTGTTTTACTTCTGTTGCTAAACGTTCAGTAGCAGTGCTGGAGAAGAGAAAGACTTCTGACCCAATCTTACACAGTGGTGGCTGTTAGTGGGGGAACTAATGCTTTGTCAATGTTAGGGATCATAGAATCATAGAGTGGTAAGGTTGGAAGGGACCTCAAGGATCATCTAGTTCCAACCCCCTGCCATAGGCAGGGACACCTCCCACTAG
>VWYK01095206.1:0-18031 GCA_013399775.1 Semnornis frantzii
AGAAGCTGCTAGACGGCCTGAGATGCTGTACCCCAGTGTTTTATCTTTGTTTTGTATTCTTTTCTTAAACATCTTGGCAAGCCTGTGAGTGAAGTAGACATCACCATTGTTTTCCTTTCACAGCCTATAGTATAATTTTCTCCATTAAAATATTCCAATTACCCTCAAACCAGCACAAAAGAAGCTGAAAATCTGCCATAAGGTAGGTGATGTGGGAGCAGCAAACATCTAACACCACCTATTGTATTGGGCACTAATAGTTCTTACAGTCTGGCACTTTCCTGCATGACTGTATCAGTAAAAATGTAGGGAAAAAAATCCAGCCAATGTAATCCTACTTCTTTCACCTTCCTTTTCCCAAGAATTTAATTTCCCTAGAGCTATATTTATCTATTTTTATATCTCAGGGTAAATCATGTGTCCTTTTATTATGTTCCTGGGTTTTTTTGTTTGCCTTTTTTTTTTTATTTTTTTTTTTTTAATTTCCCCAGTGAATGGCCTGAATGGATTAAACAGAATATCTTTAAAATGTCATTTATGATGCACAAAGTTCTAAGTTAAAATCCTAACCGAAGTCACAGAATCATAGAATCAGTCAGGGCTGGAGGGGACCACAAGGATCATCCAGCTCCACCCCCCCTGCCATGAGCAGGGACACCTCAGATCAGATCAGGCTGTCCAGAGTCTCATCCAGCCTGGCCTTAAACACCTCCAGGGATGAGGCTTCCACCACCTCCCTGGGCAACCCCTGCCAGGCTCTCACCACCCTCATGCTGAAGAGCTTCCTCCTCATGACCAGTCTGAATCTCCCTACCTCCAGCTCTGCTCCATTCCCTCCAGTCCTGCCACTCTCTGATATCCTAAGTGAAAGACCTTCTTGTTTGAAACTGACTCTTTAATATAAATGATCATGTCCCACAACACGCTGTTAGTGGCAGCCTAGGGCCAGACAAAGCTTTCACTGTCAGAAGCAGCACTGGAACTACAATCTGCAAAATCACACTGCTGCTGTGGTATGTTCATCCGGGGACTAGTAGGACCAGATCCACTGAATGCTGATTTAGATACACTCCAGCCAAAAGGCTCCAACCACTTACGAGTGAGTCCCTCACTACAAGAAGAGCACTGAGTTTCTGCATTGTGTCCAGAGAAGGGCACTGAAGCTGGTAAGGGTCTGCAGGACAGGTCTGGTGAGGAGCAGCTAAGGGACTTGGGGGTGCTTAGTCAGTATGAGGCTGAGGAGAGACTTCATTGCTCTCTACAACTCCCTGCAAGGAGGTTGGAGTGAGGCAAGGGTTGCTCTCTAGTATCAAGTTTTGCCAGGGAAGGTTTAGGTTGGATGTTAGGAAAAATGTCCTTCCTTCAAGAGTGGTCAGGCACTGGAACAGGCATCCCAGGCAGGTGATGCAGTCGCCAGCCCTGAAAGTGTTCAAAAACCACGTAGAGATGGCACTTGGGAACATGGTTTAGTGGCCACAGTGGCATTAAGTCAATGCTTGGACTCTATGATCTCAAAGGTCTTTTCCAACCTAAATGATTCTGTGATTCCATGGTTATATTTATGATGACATTAATACTCTAAATGGCAACCAGCCTCACCTATCAGAGCTGTCACACTGCAATGTCAAAGGCTAAGAGAGCCAGGGTGGAAATACATGTGCTGCCTCAGGGATACTTTTCAACTCAGTGCAGATAGCTCTAAGTAATTTTACCCTAACTATGCATCACAGTTCTGGAAGCAAAAACACTCTTATGTTGCTTTCAAAGTCAGCTAGATTTTTTTTTAATCTAACTTACTGTTCTCCTGGCACTTTAGACTGAACTAGAACAAAACCTCTGCACAGGAACCTCTCTCCTCAGCAGGAGGGGAGACATCCATTAAACCCTGCTGTGTGTGGAGAAGGAGCTGGTTGGGCCAAGGCAGGAGGAAACAAGTAGTCACCTGAGTGAGACACTGGTGTAAGCAGCAGGACTACCAGGGCCTCATTTCGACTGGAGTTTTGCCTTGTGTTTGGATCCCATTGTCAGGAAAAGTTAAATGCTCACTAAAGCTTTCCCAGCACTTAAAACACCTTATGGCAGATTGCTAGTGCTCCAAGCAGTCCTTCACAAACAATGTCTACCACCTTGACTCCAATCCTGTTCCCTGAGGTGACAAGAACTTGGTATCTGCCAGGCCCCTGTGTCTGTGTCATGCTTGGCGTGGACAAGCTGAGGCTGGGAAGCTGCTGTGCAGACACTTGTTGCCATTGTGTGTGCTTCCTCTCTTCCAGAAACCAGGCTGCACTCAATGCACCACCGTGATACGTGCCTGCAGCTCTTCTCTTGAAAGCAGAGACAGCAGGTTCTTTCTTCAGCTCCCAGGAGCAGCTGCTTTTACTACTCACAAACCACAGATTTCCCACTCTGGACCTCACACATGAGCTACGCACCAATGAGCCAAACAGGCCTAATGTTAGGCACACAGCTTCATACATAAGCACTGTGCAAAGCACCCCTTAGGGGGAATTGTTGTCTTCATCGGGGTGAACATGAAAGTTTTCTTGAGAAGAAAAATGAAACAAACCCCAAGTTTACTTGAACTTAGGCAAAGGTGTATTAATGGGAGTCTGGATGCAGATACTGCTCCACTCGCAGAGACGGAGTAAAGCAGGGCAGTGACTTCACTTCCACTGGCTTCAGATCGCACAACCGCAGATGTTACATTATCTGCATTTGCAGGACACTCCTCACCACCAGAAATACTACAAGTTCAGAATCAGTCCTCAGGTACAGCCCTATGTTGACCTGTCTGGCTCTGCCAGATAGCTCCAAAATGTCCAATACACTCACGCCATTTTCCAACTTGCTAGCATTCATTTTAACAGCTGTGCTATGAATTTTAATTATTGACCTAACTCTTCTGTCTCTGCAGCTCATTGCAGTTCTGTGCATCCCAGTCTCCCAGAGGGTAGCTTCATAGGTTTTTCAATGCTCTATGCACAAAATACAGCAGTCATAAAGAACGATCAAGTAGCAACAAAACCATATTGTAAAGGGCTAAACCTGAAAACCTAGGGGGGAAGATTGTTTTCCATTTGGTTTCTTGGAGCCCCAAAGCTTTGTAGTTGTTAGGAAAACAAAGTATTGAAATTTGTTCACAGATAGTGCAGATCATGGTAGCTCTACTCCTTTCAGTGCAGCTGTGGCAATTTCATATAATACAGCAGCTACCCTTGATGGGATCCACTGCAGGGTGCTGAGAGAGCTGCAGGTGAGCTGCCCAAGCTGCTCTCCATCATTTATCAACAGTCCTGGCTCACTGCAGAGGTCACTGAAGACTGGAAGCTGCCAGTGTGATGCCCATCCACGGGAAGGGATAGAAGGAGGAACCAGGAAATTCCAGACCTGTCAGCCTGAGCTCAGGGCCAGGCAAGGCTATGGCACAGCTCATCTTGAGTGCCATCACACAGCACCTACAGGATGGGAAGGGACCAGGCCTAGACAGCATGCATTTAGGAGGGGCAGGTCCTGTCTGACCAACCTGATCTCCTTTTATGCTCAGGTTACCCTCCTGGTGAATGTAGGGCAGGATGTAGATGGAGTCTGCCTGGACTGTAGCAAAGCCTTTGGCACCCTCTGCCACAACAAGCTCCTTGTAAAGCTGGCAACTCCTGGCTTGAACAGATTCAGTCTGATATGGGTCAAGAACTGGCTGGAGGGCCAGGCCAAGAGAGTGGTGGTGAATGGTGCCACATCCAGCTGGCAGCTGGCACCAGTGGTGTGCCCCAGGGATCAGTGATCTGGACCAGGGGATTGAGTCCAGTAGCAGTGAGTTTGCAGATGACACCAAATCAGGAGCAGATGTGGATCTGTTGGAGGGTAGCAGTGCCCTGCAGAGGGATCTGGGCAAGCTGGATGGGTGGGCAGAGGCCAGTGGGATGAGATTGAACAACGCTAAATGCAGGGGTCTACACTTTGGCCACAACAACCCCAAGCAGTGCTCCAGGCTGGGCACAGAGTGGCTGAGAGCAGCCAGGCAGAGAGGGACCTGCGAGTGCTNCCAGAGAAGGGCAGCAAGGCTGGGGAGGGGGCTGGGGCACAGCCCTGTGAGGAGAGGCTGAGGGAGCTGGGGGTGTGCAGCCTGCAGAAGAGGAGGCTCAGGGCAGAGCTCATTGCTCTCTGCAGCTCCCTGAAGGGAGGTTATGACCAGGTGGGGTTGGGCTCTGCTCCCAGGCACAAAACAAGGGGACACAGTCTCAAGTTGTGCCAGGGCAGGTTCAGGATGGATGTTAGGAGGAAGTTGTTGCCAGAGTGAGTGATTGGCATTGGAATGGGCTGCCCAGGGAGGTGGTGGAGTGCCCATCCCTGGAGGTGTTCAAGACAAGCCTGGATGGGGCACTTAGTGCCATGGTCTGGTTGATTGGCTAGGGCTGGGTGCTAGGTTGGGCTGAGTGAGCTTGGAGCTCTCTTCCAACCTGGCTGATTCTATGACTCTGTGATACCCAAACTGAGGCATAAGGTTAACAGCAAAAGCAAGCTGGGACCCATCAGTTACTTCATCACCCTCTTCTGCAAATGCTAAATATGTGCCACAGAAACACAAACTTCAATTTGCCATGATTGTTGCAGCTGGAAGCAGGAGATATATCCAGAGCACTGAAACCTACAGTACAGAGATTGCAAGCATCACTTTGCCCACACCCTCCCCAAGAACTTTTCCATACAGTTTAAGTCCTTGTGAGCCAGGTCAGCCCTCAGTGGTCCTTCTGGCAGCTACACTGCTTGCTTTGGATGAGCACCAAGGAACCAGCTCACACAGTCTGGAGCTATGTAGGGGCTTTCAATGTTATTTTAAAGTAAGGAAAACAACGACAACATTATTTTGGCTTATAGAATGCAAATGCAGAGCTTCAAACTCAACAGGGCAAGACATTTATCTCGGATCAGGCTGCAGTTCCATAGGTGTGGTACATGGCCACACAGTCACAGAGGTGTTCATGCATTTGGCTGCACTCTCCTCTCTGGTGTGCGAATATCTGTGGTGACCTAAAGTGCTCTAGCAAATTCTGGTAGGAAAAAAAAAAAAACAAAGATAACTTAATAAACCCCAACGGCGAGTAGGGACCTAGAGTTGTGTCCCAGTAGAGGTGTCTATGCCAGTCTGAAGAGTAACCAGCAGGAAGGTAATGTGTTCTGACTCAGAGGAAAACCAGAATTCAAAAGAAATAGCAGCAATATTGCCACTATCTTTACACTTCAGTCTTGCCTTGCAACTTTTGCTGGTTAATATTAAGTGCTGCTAAGCACTGAAAATCATAGCTGTTTGGTAGTAATGGATCTAAGGTAGTAAACAGACGTTAAAGTATTAATTTCCCCATTTATTTCTTCTTTCATTTAAGAATGGAGAGAGCTACTGATTGGCTTCCCACCTCGAAGTCCCACCTTATGTCCCACAAAAGATGCCTCTAAGGAGAAGCAGTCTATAAAGCAAGGACTGAGGAGCTCTTGCTGAGTAAGCTTCCATGCTGCTCAGGTAGTTCTCCAAGGGAGCAGGGCGGTGCACCAAAAAGCCTGTGAGCCTGTACTTGGCTCTTGGTCACAGCTGCTGAGATGCACACAGACACAGTTCTATTCTTGGGGTTTTTTCCAATTGAACTTACCCAGCTGTGACTTTAAAATGATAAAAATGTTCTTTCAGATCCAAACTGCACAAGTTCAACAAATTCATTCAAATGATGCAGCTACTTTGGAATTTCCATAACTGTCAGGAGTGTGCAGTGACAGGTTTGGTTTGGTTACCAAAAGCTGCTCACTCTCATTTTGAAGTAGTTGGGGAAATGTTCGCTAACAGCAGGATGTTTTGCTACTCAATCCAGCTTTGCCTATGCGACAGCCACAGAGATTTCAGACTAAAGATTGTGTATTTATTCCTTATTTATTTCCAGCCAGACAAGCACTTGTATTTGTGCTTTGTCCAGTCGTGGGACAATGAAAATGTAAACGTGATTCTCCAGCATGCTTGCTGCACTCAAACACAAGCATCAAGGAGATGTGGAATACTTCAGACAGAAATGGTTGGGGTTTGCTCTCTTGAAGAAGAACAAGTAATGGACACGAGGCAGAGGAGTAGCATGCTGAAAAATGAGATTAAAAAGCACATGCTGTCCACAGACAAGTGGAAAAGTAACTAATTCCCTTTGGGAAAAATAAACTTTATTTTACTGATGGATTATTAACTGCTAGCTGGACTATTTACTTACCATAGCAATTAATGAAATTAATTCACTGCAGCATTTTTGAATGAAAAGGAGACTTCGCATAGGTCAGAGGAAGTTATTGCAAATGCCCTTTGGTGAGGAGGGGTGGGGTGGTTAATATTCCTCCTTGAGGCTCAAGATCTGTGCGTCCCTGTGGGTAAGAAATTGAGCAGGGGAGGCAAGAGACCTGCATGGATGAGCAAGGAGCCCAGGCAGGTGGTGGAGTCACCATTCCTGGAGGCATTCAAGAAATGTGCAGACATGGCACGCATAGACTGGCACGGCTACTGTGGGGGCATTCGTTGCAGCCGAGTGGCTCCTCCTACCAAGTCAGCAGCTATGTTGGTTTGGCAAAGTGTTGAAGCAGATGGAACTGTAACAGTGTTCTGTGAAAATCTGAAGATTGAGGAAAGCTAACACTAGCCCTCTGAGAGTAAAAAACATCACACACACAGAAGTGATGCAGTGTGTTAGGTTAGTTTGTAGTTAACCTAACTACAGGGGGATGGCAGAAATTTAGATGCACTCTGCCATGTGTCTGTGGACCAACAAGGAGGATTATTAAGGCCTGAGCACTTTGGTGCTAGAAATTCCATACATGAGATAATTCCTAGAAACCCCTTAGATCTTGCACAACTTTCTTCACCACTACATACTTGGCTATGCAGACCACCAGATACAGTTGCTGCCTCATAATTAGACAAGCTACCAGTGCGGTTGTTTTGGTAGTTGGCATCAGCGCTTTGCCCCTTGAAGATAGAGCTTCAAGTGAAACGAGACACTTCTCTGTGGAACAGAAAGAAGTGCAGTGACAAACAGCAACAATTCTAAATGCCCCTTTACTCTGCTCTCCTCAGACCCCACCTGCAGTCCTGTGTGCAGTTCTGGAGCCTCCAGCACAGGAAGGACATGGAACTGTTGGAGTGGGTCCAGAGGAGGCCATGAAGATGCTCAGAGGGCTGCAGCAGCTCTGATATGAGGACAGGCTGGGGCTCTTCAGCCTGGCTTCAAGGAGACCTTCTAGTAGCCTTCCAATATCTGAAGGGGGCCTACAGGAAGGCTGGAGAGGGACTATTGACAAGGTCTTGCAAAGACCGGAGGAAGTTCTTTACAGTGAGGGTAGTGAGACACTGGAACAGGTTGTCCAGGGGGGCTGTGGATGCTCCCTCCCTGGAGATGGTCAAGGGCAAGTTGGACGAGGCCTTAAGTAACCTGTACTAGTGGGAGGTGTCCCTGCCTATGGCAGGGGTTGGAACTGGATGAGCTTTGAGGTCCCTTCCAACCTTACCATTCTATGATTCTATAAATTGAAGTGTTTCAAGAAACAATGAGCACTTCAGTGTGCGCCCAGAGGTATGTGCATTTAAATGCTGAGGAGGCTGCCAGGATTTCCTGCAAGAAGTTTCTTGCCTACAGCTGAGCAAGAGCAACCTAGAAAGGAAGCATTTTATCATGGCCTTTGCCAGCAGGGCAGGTCTCAAATGCAAGCACCACTGAGCTTTTATGTTCTATTCAGATCATGGCAACAACAGCTTACTGCAGAGTTCCAGTGGGAGCAGGACACTGTCACAGAGTGATGAGAACAATCATCATAACACTGTATCCATGGCAGCTGTTTCCTCTCCCGGTGCCTCAGAAAAGGCAAAAATGTTTAATTTGCTGTCTAGTGGAGTGTCTCAGCAAACATGTCACTTACTGGCTAAGAGGACAATAGCATGCAGATGGTATTACACAGAAATGTAACTCACTTAGGAATGTGCCAAAACAGAACCAATGTACTGCAGCAGATTTGCTCTGCTGCTGTTACCAACTCCTTCAGTTGCTCATACTGCTGACCCCAGGTGAACCCCACCGTTTTTCTATAGCAAATTGGCTATGTTCTGCATGGAAAGGCATTTTATCAACTATGAAATCAGGCTCAGCTCCACATTAAAAATATGCTCAACAGCTGGTAACAGCTGTGGATGCCTCTGGCAGACACACAGTGGCTTGTTTGATTTAGGCTCAAGTGCAGTTTGATGATGTTCAGATGCTCAGTTGAGTAGAAGAGGATATGGAGTCATCTAAATTATCTTTACTGCCGTGTGTTCAGGTCAGAATTAGAGTAATTGTGTTCTGTCTCAGGAAAGGATGGCCCAACACCACATCGGTCAGTTTCATTGTACACTGCTAATACTCACAATCCTTATTTAATTAAAACACTTCTTACATATATATACATATTTACACTCATTAGGAGAAGCAGATAAGGGAACTGGGGTTATATAGCAGGCTGATGGACACCTCGATGCTCTCTACAACTCCCTGAAAGGTGGTTGGAGCCAGGTGGGACTCTGGTCTCTTCTCCCAAGTAACAAGCAGCAAGACAAGAGGAAATGGTCCCATGTTTTGCTGGGGGAGGTTTAGGTTGGGGGTTAGGAAAAGCTTCCCTGCTGCAAGAGTGGTCAGACACTGGAACAGGCTGCCCAGGGGAGGTGCTGGAATCATTATCCCTAGAGGTGTTCAAGAACCCTGTGGAGATGGACATCCAGAGGCCTTTTCCAGCCTTTGTGATTCCATAATGACAGTGGTTCATTGTCAAGTGTAGGGCAGCTGCTGGTATGAACCACAGCACTTTATCAGCAGCCAATGAATGTCATTAATTTGGCATTTCTCCATTAAACTCAGCAGGTCGGGAATGCAAAGTTTATGTCAACGGTTTAATGACAGCTATTCTGTGCACAGAGAGTCAAGGGAAGAGACAAATATTTAGTCGATGTAAACCATTGCTGAGCTGTTAGGGCAAGAAAGCCCTGTTCAGTTTGGCTAATAATGAACCCCAGGTGCCAATGAGAGATTTGTAATGTTTCTTTCAGAGCAGGTATCATCCTAGATGCAGAACAGCATACATCCCAGCTTTTCCTTTTCTGTCATATTTTTTTAAAAGGCATGTACTGATGTGAATGCCAAGAGCTGTAAACCACTAATATCTGGCTAGATAGCTTGGAAGAATAAAAAATTACTTTTACAGGAGGCTAGAGGGAGCCACAGCGAGGACTCCACCATTTACACTGCGGCAGGATTAGCACTCACCTTTGGTAACTTCAGTTCTGCCCATGATAAGGGTACTAGATCCTTCAGAACTGTGTTCTGAGCTCCCCCTATTCACCAACCTAATTTGGGGTTGAACTACAAGCCAAGTACCTGCGCCACAAGGCAATGCCAGATAGAATAAGACAGACTACACTTCTCTGTACAAAGACATACATTCTGAAAATTGTCAGTGAGCAAAGCAGAAGCAATGAAGCAATCTATTAAACCCTGATATATCTTTAACGCTCCCCCAAGTGGCAGAGTGCATTATGTTTGCTCAGGTTTTGTGAGCACAGGAGGAAAACTGCAGGAGCACAGCACTGCTAAGGGAGGAGGGCAGGTCACTGTCCCCTGCCTTTTGGTAAATGGGCTGCAACCTTCTGCCAGAGTTAGTAAGAGCTCTGAATTCTAGCTCACAGGAACTGCTGAGATTTCAGAACTCCTGCTTAGTTCAACTCTAAAGTGACATCCAACTATTGCTTAAGAGTTTTGGTGAAACAGTGACCAAATCCCACACACTTGCAGAATATGCAAGAGAATTTAAAATTTCTGATTTTTCTTTGTTTATTTTGCTCTTTTTCATTCTTTCACAACTGTGGTGGTTTAAAACTAACTCTTTAGCCTGATTATAAACAAGAAATAGAAACTTTCTGGACATATTTGAAGAGAAGGCAAATAAAATAGAGGATTGGATGCAAAAGAAAAGTGATAGATAAGTCTACGTCATTCCACTCGCTTGCTGTGGAGTAGTAGTTTTCTGCGCAACTACTCCCCTTTTCTCTTCTTCACTCTGGCATTGGTGAAGGAAAAGATAACAATTTTTTCTCCTTTAAACACTGAGGGCAATTGCTTCATCTGCAGTTTTGTAGCAAAGAAACTACTCCTTCCCTATCCCTCAGTGACTAATTTAATCAGTGAGCTATTTTCTTGATGTTATTTAACCAGCTCAAGGAAATCTGGTCTTCACTAGCAGTGAGGTTAGGAGCCTGCAGTGGCAATAAGATTCTGCAGAGGAAAAGAACTCTCTTCTGTCAGATTCTGTCATCTTTACTACTTCTGACTTCTGATCTGACTTTCATAGGGTGGGATATTTACAGAACCAAAGCTTTAGGTCATAGAAACTGGCACAGATCCATTAAAGAAAGGTTTCTCCAATAAGTATTTTTTCTTTCTATCACTGTCCTTGTAGTTCTAATGAGCTTTTGCTTATTAATTTCATGCACCTAAATTTGTTTCTCTTCTGCCCAGATCTCGCTCACTGCGCTATCCCAGATTTAATTTCTTTCCTAGTACCTGGTGTAGTGGGATATGATCTATAATGAGTAAGGTTGCTAACACACTAATATTTTAGTTGTTGCTAAGCAGTGCTTACACTAAGTCAAGGACTTTTCAGCTTCTCATACTGCCCAGGCAGTGAAAGGCTGAGGTACAGAAGCAGCTGGAAGGGGACACCACCAGAACAGCTGACCCAAGCTGGCCAAGAGGATGTTTTATGCAGTAGCACGTCGAGACACAAACCTGGGGGTGGCTGGCTAAGCAGTGGTGCCTGCTGCCTGGGCACCGGTTGGGCATCAGTTGGCACATGCTGTGCAACTGCACATGCTGTGCATCACTTGCTTTATATATGCTTTTAGCACTATTGTTATTTTCCTATCCTATGAAATCATCATTGTCTCAATCCACGAAATGTACTTTTTTTCCCCTTTCCCCCCCAGTTCTCCATGTCATCCCACTGGGGAGGGGTGGAGTCACTGATTGGCTGTGTGGTGCTTAGCCACCTGCCAGGTCAAACCACAACAGCCACTGTCATTCAGTCGCTCCAGAAACACTTTTTGTGCTTGCTGCAATAGGTTTGTCTCCAGTGTACCTGCCATATATTGCATTTCTGCCATTACCCAGCCATTAACATTTTCCTCGTTCTAACAGCTGCTTCAGAGTTGTTTAATGATCTGTAGTACAGCATTATGTTAGAGCATTTGACAGAGCTTTTTCTGTGGCCTTTTCTTCTTCTGAACAGACTCCCTGGAGCTTTTGCTCTTAGATGCACATCTCGCCTATGGCAGGGTCAGTTACAAAGGGGACAAACCAGTCTGAGTAACAGTAAAGTCTTCACGTGCGGTATCTGCTTACCTTCAGTAATTTCTAGTACTCCTATCTAAGGGTCACACAGATAATGAATTCAGCCTATTTTCGATAACAGAGTAAAAATACACTTTTTGACTTCAGTATCATTGCTCATAATGAAAGAGTAATCAATGAAGCAGTTTCATTTTTCTTAAAATTGGGTGCAAAATTTTTAATTTATGTCTTTTTTCATAAAGTTAGATTTAAGGCTATGTCTTCTAGGGGTGCTGGGGGCTTCTTGGCTCTAAGAAGATAGGATCTGCAGTGACAGAAAGACTTTTTACTGCAGGTCCATCGAGGTTGGGCTGATAAAACCAAACAGTTAACTGGAGAGTTATGGAAATCACAGTGTGCTCAGGCACAAGAGAAAGTCTCTGTGCACTGAAACAAGCATCACATCCGTGTCTTTGCACTCACACCACGCCTGGCACATTCCTGTCATCTCCAGAGTGACAAACAAGCTATATCCTAATGGCTTTCTGCTACCTTTCTCTGACTTGATACCCTCCAAGACATTCTGTGTTCTCTATTTCTTTCAGTTTCTGTTGATTGTTTCTCTTTGAAGAGACACTGAGGGAGCAGGCTCTGCAGGCTGCCCTGTCGCTGGGCAGCCCATTTGTCTGTTTTCCCTTTTCTCAGAATGAATGGCAACTTAAGCTCCTAACCTGCAGCAGCCTCTCTGTACAGAATGGAGAACAGTAAGCAGCAGAGAAAATGAAGATCAGAAGTGCAGAGTCTCTTTCCTAATATGGAGAGTGCATCTTAAAATTAACCCTTAGTCTCAATTTGTAAGTATGGTTTGGAGAAGTCTTACCTTCTATGATCTGAGCTGCTGAACCAGCACGGATTGACAACCCAAGGAGCAGCAGCAGCAAGTCCCGGGTCCGGCAGGCATGCCTGGAGCAGGTGTGTTTAAAAAAAAAAAAAAAAAGCAAAGTGGAGGGAGGTGGGGAGGAGATGGGGGGTGGGATAGAATAAGACCAAAGGCACTGATACAGAAGCATGAGGGGAAAAAAGAAAAGGCAAAATTCAGAAGAGAGAGTTCTTACCATGACAGCATTTTTTGAAAGTCAGTTGAAAGACCTCAAGTGAGGAGAAAATTGAGTGCACATGAGCTGTATGAAAAGAAGACGTTAATAAAAACTGGAGCCTGCTGTTCCTCCTCCAGCCTTCAGACAGGAGTGGAACAAAGGCAGCTCTCAGGCTCTCTGTGTGACTCACTGCAATTCAGAGCTCCAGCTATGAAATCCGACTCCCTGCAGACTTTCCTGTCAGACCTCTGCTGAAAATTTCCTGCTTTATTTATTGATGGACAGCCCTTACCGCTACACAGCATCTCGGCACTGGCATTATCCACTCTTGTACTGAGCCCCTGGTCACCTCGGCAGGTAGCAGTCTGCCTTCTCCAGCTTCCCCTGCCCCTGGCCCTCTCATAGTCTCCAGGCACTTATACAACATGACCTCCAGCATTACCTACTCAATGGTATCACAGAATGAGGAGGCTGAAAAAGACCTCCAAAGCTCAGCCGGTCCAACCCCCCCTACCAGAGCAGGATCTCCTGTACCAGATCACACAGGAACACATCCAGGGGTGTTTCGAACATCTCCAGAGAGGGAGACTCCACAACCGCCCTGGGCAGCCTGTGCCAGGGTTCTGGTACCCTCACAGTAAAAGTGGTTTTCTTCATGTGTCCATGGAATTTCCTGTGCCTCAGCTTCCACCATTGCCCCTTGCCCTGGCATTGGCCATGGCTCAGCAGAGCCTGGCTCTAGCCTCCTGGCACTCACCACTCACACCTTTATCACAGTGACTGAGGTCACCTCTCAGTTCCTCCTGTCCCAGCAGCACAGCTCCAGCTCCCTCAGGCTCTCCTCCTGAGGAAGATCTTCCACTGCCCTCAGCATTTTTGCAGCTCTGCCCTGGACTCTCTCAAGTAGTTCCCTGAGGTCCTTCTTGAGCTGAGGGCCCAGAACTGGACACAAGATTCCAGTTGTGGCCTCAGCAGGACAGAGAGGGGGAAGGCTTGGGGTATCATTTCTTAGATGGAAAAGGACATTTCTCTGGCCATTTTAACCAAGATTCAACAGAAGCAAGTTTTAAGATATGAGCAGGACAGTCTCAGTTAAATTGCAATGCATGCCTGGGAGCCATAACATCGTGTGCATTTTCATCACCTCCAGGACTTTTGAAGCAGGCTCTTTTCTCTGAACAGCCTCCAATAGTCCCTTTTACAATGATTTACACCCTGCATGTGGACTGGGAGTGTGTGTCTGCCTCAGCAGCTGTATGGATGTGTGCCTGCTGCAGAGATCCTGTCGCTAAGTGTTCCTAACAGTTTCCACTCAAAGTGTTCCACCCTTCCCTCTGAAATTCATGGAAAGCGAATTCTCCCCACACGTAGCTCTTCAAAGTCAATTCTTGCTCAAGAAAGACTTTTTCTTTTTTTGAGGAATAAACTTGAGACTAATCAGACAATTTTTAAATAACGAGATTTTAAACAGAGACTTTGATTGACACTCTTTGACTGACACTCTTCGACTGAGACAGGAGGAAGCCTGAAAAGCATTTCTTGTGGGGAAAAAGTCACTGGGTCTTGGTAGATTTAGGCTGGAAGGTGGTGGAAACAACTTGAAGAGGTTCAAAACTGAAGTTGGATTTACCTAGAAAGGGGTACAGAAGAGGACAGAGAGGTGTACAGTTCTATGCAGTAACCAAAGGACAGACTGAAGAGGCAGATAGAATTACAGAGAATTTAATGAATAAAATACTTGAGTTTGGAGCTTCACCTTTGATGACTCTTCTGGGGGAAGGTTTTTGTGTTGTGCTGGTTGGTGGTGGGTTTTGGGGTTTTTTATTTGTTTGTTTGTTTTAGTTTTTAGTTCTACTGTTAAATAATAAAATACTTTTTTCAGAATTTCAGAATACAAGAAGCCAGACAGCCCGAGAGTGTCTGCAAGGCCAAGTAAGTAAGAAAATATTGTTAAATAAGAAAAAAAGGGGTTAGGGGCTTAAAAACTAGAATTTTGATTCTACCCCAGACTGCTTTTAGCTTGGGAACCAGAAGAAGTCACCTCTCATAGGTTAGCTCTTTAGCTGAGCCACAACACTATTCACCATCCACCTTCTGCTTAATGATAAAGAAGCAAGAAATCAAACTGTCCCTTAATCAAGTTTCTTATTCTAAACACAATTTTCTCTTCTTCAGAGGACCAAGGACTCCCCTTTTTCTCTTTCATGGTGTTATACCAGGGTTTAGAATATGAAACAACTCACCCTTTCTGCATGAAAAGCTGCTGGGCCTTTTATTCTCCTTCAGCTTCTGAGGTCTTCACACTCCATCTTTGCTGGAGTTGGAGGAGTCACAGCTGCACATGATGCGAATAATTCCCAGATTTCTCTAGTGACATAGCAATGTTGTCGTTGTCCTAGTGAGGAACACAGCTGGAGTACTTTCCTGACAACAGCTGAGGTGGCAGTTTGCACCTGATAGTTCTATGTATAATTAGGTTTTATCCTCCCTCTCTTGACAAATTTGTAACAAATGTTAAAAAGTAATTTAATCTGCCATTTGATTCTCTAGTCATTTGTCCTCCAGCCATTCAGTCCTTGAAGATCTGATTGCAATAAGCAAAATACATCTCATGCAATACTCTAATAGTTCAAGTGGTATATGCTGCAAATCAGGGTATGTCATTACTTCTGATGGCACCTACAAGTGCCAGTGTGCCCTGAACAACTTCTGTGTTCTAAAATGCAAAAATAATTAGAACTATTAACTGATTATTTGACTGGGTTACAAAATTTATTTCCAGATACTTCTGAACTGTTTCTGATTAAGTTTATGGTATGGGCATGAGACGTAAAGTCAAAGTTCAAAGTCAGTGTCGGTCTTCAGAAACCAAAGCAGCAATTGGAACTGTTCAATGCAGTGTGTAGGGCAACTGTACAATGAGTGCTTGTAATTTAACTTGTGTGGCAAAACTGCCCCTGCTGCTGCCTTGGGTGAATTTGTCATTTGCAGAAGGGTACATAGCTTTAAAGAGTGATTAAAAAATAAGTCTTAACCATATTGAGAACATGTATGGCACTGAAAGGCTCCATTCAGAGTAAATGTCACACATTCCTTTTATATGAATAAACCCAGAGAGAATTCTCTGCAGCACTTTCACTCCCTGTCTCCATGTTCCACTGCATTGAAGAAACATTTTCTCCTACACACACACACACACAGAGCCTACCACAGGGTATGGGAAGCAAAAAGATTCATCAGATTCCCCCTCCCCATTCTGTGCAAGCTAACTTGCACAAATACTTTCCTTTAAAAAAATATTTGTAGAGTTCAACTCAAGGAGTGACCTCCCTGAGTACTCTCTTCACTGCCCTGAGAATGCTCTCCTACACTGAGACAAACCTCTTGTCCCATGCTTTATATGAAGCAGTGGGGTTCAGAAAAGTAAAATCCCACTTTGTAAGCCAAGGACAAGGTGATGCAAATGGCAGATCTTTAATCACTTTAAATTACTGTTTCAAATTTCTACTTTGTAAATCGTCATTTACATGCACACAACTGAGAATCTGCCTTTGAAGGAAAGAGGAGTTGTGATGGTTTGGGAGTTAAGGACTGAAGCTCTGTTTACAGCTTAATGCAATACACAAGCAGAGATATACACAATAGACAGGAATATTTACAGAAATATACAAGGTAAAGGAGATACGGAAACACAAATCCCCTCCCAGAAATCGGAGTCCCCAGGAGGGGCTCCCAACCACCCTTCCAACCTTCTCCCCACCCCTGTACCTTACCCCAAGGTTTGCCTTAGATGCAAGGTGAATTTGGAGGATGGGCCAGGGAGGTTAGAAGAAAACTGGTTAGTGAGGTTACTCGGCAGAGAGGAGAAAAGCAAGAAGCCAGACAGCCCGAGAGTGTCTGCAAGCCTGAGTGTCTTATCTTTGTTTTGTATTCTTTTCTTAAACATCTCAGCAAGCCTATGAGTGGACATTGCCATTGTTTCCCTTTCACAGCCTATAATATAATTTTCTCTATTAAAATATTCCAATTAGCCTCAAACCAGCACAGGAGTACAAATACTTCACTCAGACAAAGGCTAAAATCCTGCCTCTATTTAAATAAGTCTTCAGATGCCTACGGTGTGAGGATTTTGCCCAACATACTCACCTAAAACATATGTTTCAATCAAGAAAATGATCAGGATGAGACCTGGTATCTATACCATGTGCATGGCAGCAACAAACACAACGACAGGTTTTTCCAGACCCAGTTGTCCCACTCAGACTCTGCTGTATGGGCAAAGAAGCAGTGCACCTCTAACATAGCAATGAGTAAACCCAAGAACATCGAGATAGACAGGATCCACCTCAATAACCAAGGCAAAGCTGTCTTGGCTACCAGGGTAGCTATCCTGGGAAGAAGGAGTTTAAATTAGGAATGACAGTGGAAGGGCAGTTACCTGCAGCCCTGTGAGGGAGGGAGGGAGGGAGGGAGGGATGGGCTTATGAGCCAAGGGTCAGGAAGGAAACACAACAGCAGAACGAGGCTTAAGCGGAGTCAACTCCAGCATTTACACATAAGCAAGACGTCAAAAATGGGACCTCCGCTGGCAAACTGGGATGCTGAGGTGCCTCTCTGAAGTCTGTGTGCACAAGGAGTAATCAGGAGTTAGAGATCTGAGCACAATGGCAGGGCTCCAGTCTTGCTGCAGTCATGGAAAGGTGGTGGGATGACTTAGTTGTCATTCCTGTGGCCAGCACATTGGTGGAGGTGATCTTCCCCTTCGCTCAGCACTGCTGAGGTCACGCCTGGAGTACCAAGTCCAGTTCTGGGCTTCCCAGTACAAGAGACACATGGATGCTGGGAGGAACACTACATTCTCAGTAACTGTTTCTTCTTCCTCCCGTCTAAGATGGATATGCTTTGAATTTAGGACTTTTAAAAGGGCTACATAAAAGCCAGGACATAAAAAAACAAAACTAAGATCTATTCAGAAAAAAAGCTATTCCTGATCTGAAGTTTAAGGAGCACAGTTCTCACCTGTGTTCAAATGCCAGCCAGGCAAGGTCACTGTGTATGACACCCTCAGCACGATGGCTACATTTGCTGACAGGCTGACATGCTGACAGGCTGGAGAAAATAAGGTTCTCTTGAATACAAAATTTCACTTGCAAAGTGACAAAAATTCATGTTGCATAGAGGTAGCTTTATTTGCCAGCATCAAGTAGCAGAGACACAAATGTCTCTGAAATGGATTTCTCTTCCTTCTTTAAATTTCCCTCTTTACCCAATGGCTTGGCTGCCATTCTGTGATTCTGCAGTTCTATCACTTAGAGAAAAGTAAGGCATCAGTCTGTCTTAATACTGGAAGATATTTGTCATTATTAGAACCAATTGTACTCAAAAGCAGGAAAAGGAAAAACCAGCCTGTTGAAACTTTAAAATAGCCCACTGGCAAATTACTTTAAAAAGGCAAGTCCATAGCATCTGTTCTTAAGGCTAAAGGGAAATAAATAAAATCCAAACCAGAAATCAATTTAAACAAAGATGTCAATTTTTATGTCTTAAGGTTTTGGGTTGTTGGGG
>VWYK01095222.1:5458-21040 GCA_013399775.1 Semnornis frantzii
CCCCATCATTCATTAAAAAACAAGTGTGTATATATATAAAATATATGCATATATTTTATATATATAAATATATATATGCAGAGAAACCTAAGGAATGTTACAAAATATATTAGTGCCAATAAATACAGAACAGTACCAGACTTTCAACTGTCAGTATTTGTGGTGCAGTCTGAAGGATAGAAACTACCACCTAGGAGATAACTTAAGGGGATTTTTTAAGTCTAAAGAAACAACAATGACAACCAAAAAGGAAGGAAAAAAAAAAAAAATTCCTCCAGGAAATCCTCCATCTGCCAGTAGTATTCCTACAGTTGCCCTCCTGCCCAGTGGGGAGGTCCCCAGAGGCAATGCTTTGTGGGAGGATGCAGTGATGAGCATGGGGCGAGCACCTGCTCATGACCACAGTGGTCAGCTCTGCTTCCCAGTTGACCAATACCAGAGAAGATGTATGAAAATAATAATGATTNTTTGGGAAACTGAGAAGAAAGCTCAGAAGCCTCTTGAAGGACACCAGTCTAGTACAAGGGCTGCTCCCACCCATGCAGAATGCTTCCACCTCAGTATTTATTGTGGAAACATCATGGCACCCATAAGCTTAAAAAAGAGACTAAAAAAAACATCTAAAAATAAGCAAAAAAGAAACAATTGTGACAAAGTGCAGTGTACACATCCATCACCCCCCACATTCCTGAGCCAAAGTAAAGAACAAAGGCGGCAAAGGTGCTGCCATATTCAAACAAAATTCTTTTATTGAAAGTGTAATGGAAATTTCTTCATATTGCTTTGATGAAATGAGAGACAGCAGCTGTAGACAAATATGCTTTTTTTTATAAACAAATGCAAATGGATAAGGTAAAAATAAAGCTTTTTTTTTTTAACTTGTACCTTTAAGCAACATAATCACAATATATACACAAAGAAAGCTAAAATAAAGCTATGTTGAAACCAAAGTGTTTCAATCAATACATTAGATAATTACAGATTGTGTCAATAAATACCCAGTTCTTAAACTGTTTAACAGGCAGCTTTTTACACAGATATCAAGAAGAAAAAAAATTATATATTTACAAGTCAGTGCCCTGGGGGGAAGGGGGAGGGAAAAAAGAGGAAAGAAAATTTTTTTTTGGCACCAACACAAATAAAAATAATAAATTATTAAAAAAAAAAATCCACAAAGGCAGGAGTCTGTCCCCATCATTCATTAAAAAACAAGTGTGTATATATATAAAATATATGCATATATTTTATATATATAAATATATATATGCAGAGAAACCTAAGGAATGTTACAAAATATATTAGTGCCAATAAATACAGAACAGTACCAGACTTTCAACTGTCAGTATTTGTGGTGCAGTCTGAAGGATAGAAACTACCACCTAGGAGATAACTTAAGGGGATTTTTTAAGTCTAAAGAAACAACAATGACAACCAAAAAGGAAGGAAAAAAAAAAAAAATTCCTCCAGGAAATCCTCCATCTGCCAGTAGTATTCCTACAGTTGCCCTCCTGCCCAGTGGGGAGGTCCCCAAAGGCAATGCTTTGTGGGAGGATGCAGTGGTGAGCATGGGGCGAGCACCTGCTCATGACCACAGTGGTCAGCTCTGCTTCCCAGTTGACCAATACCAGAGAAGATGTATGAAAATAATAATGATTTAAAAACCCCAAACAACCCAGCCTTTGTCATACTCATATAACAGATGTTTCCTAAATTGCTGGCAGGTTTGCAGGAGGCACCTGTGAAGTAACAGGTACCCAAAAGCACCATTCCTGTCACTGGGGATATAAACAGTTCAGCCAGTGGAACAATCCTCAAATAGATTATTTTTGGGAACTTTTCAGCCCCATTTGGGTGTCTTTGCAGCCAAGGAGCTCCCACCAGCACCTTGCTCCCAGAGCAATGGTGCTGGGACCACTCCTGGTACCAGTAATGCCAGGAATCACTCCCATCACCACATCTCACATTTTTCAAATGCAGGTTTAAAGCTGTTGGGGTTTGTTTTTCATAATGCTGGCATAGGCACTTAGTGTACCACTGACGTACAGATTTCATGTCCAGTTACATCTCGTGGCCAAATAGTGTCATGTTCTCAGACTGATTTCAACAGCAAAAGGCCAAGAAGGCCTCTAATATCCTTCCTCAACACAGTTATTTCCTCTCATTTTATAAAAACAAAGCCTTCAAGTTTTTCAACTTTATCTTGAGGCATTAATTTTTCCTCCTCTAAAATCATACTCAAGGGACAAATAATCCAATAACCTTCATATCCATCCATTTTAGTTGATTTGCCTATAGAAAAAAACACATATAAACAGTCTGACCCACTAGATTTTGGAGCTGTAGTACTCTCAACATCGGAGAATCCCAAGGAGCATTTGTTGAGAAGCATGAGCAAAGTGTTGTTGATGGCTTTGCTCTCCAACAGCCCTACCATTAATGGTTCCTCTGCACATTCAGGCACCATAATTGATCAGGAAAGATCTCATGGCCAAATCCTTAGGAAATTTAATAAATTATAAAATAATTTATGAAAAAGGGTTTGGTGGGGTTTTGTGTTTAAATAGCTAGTTCATATTTCTTCTTGAACAGCTGAAGGTTTTGTTTGTGCTGCTCTCCATGGCAATATTACAGAGCTCAGATACCATCATCATATCTATTAGTGGGCTGACAGAAATCAAAGGACATTGCATGAATGTTTCCCCTGTCCCTCCCTTCCTACCCTGCACTATTAGAAATGTAAAGTCAAGACCAAACAGCCAACATCTTTCAGACTCAGAAAAAAACAGGGTCACCTTTAGGACAGGTACTGCTGAAGATCTTATTGCCCTTCCAGGTCATTGCTAAACCACAGTGCTATTCACGTACTACAGGTAGAAAATAAATAAATACAGATATATTATGCAAAAAAAAAAAAAGAGATTGTACACATAATACATCTGAGGTATTACCAATTTAAATAAGGTTTTCATGCTAGTTCAAGCTTCGGTGGCTAGTTAAATTCTGGAACTTGCAATAAATAGATGAAGAATGATTATGTATAAAGTGTATGGATCTCTTCTGTAAACCTTGTCTGATTTCAACGTAAGAGCACGTTGGGCCAACTCTTACGCAAACCACAAATTTTCACAATAAATAGAGTTGCAAAAAGTTGTCTTAAAAAGTTCCCGCAACACTGAAACGTTTCTAGAAGGGGCTGCGTGTACGACTGGCAACGTTAGCGAGGAGCATTTCTCAACAGGTCTTTTCATACAAAACACAAGGAAATTCATAGGCCAAAGTCTTTTTCCCCTCCCTCCCCATCCCAACCCCTCACAAAAGTTTAGAAATTTTTGCACAAACAGCGAGAGAACTGATTGTAGCTGCAGTATGTCAAAACGTCCAAGTTTTATAAAGACCAAAAATAGTTTGTTTCCTTAGAAAGTCTTCCGTTGTTGGTGGTTTTTCCCTCATTACTTTTGAATAACCTATCATCCTTTCAGTTTAATTCGTCCATCCAATTTTCTTCTGTTTTTCTTTCCACACAAGTCTTTACCACCTGAGCCACGTGGGCATTTCACACTTTGACTGTCTCCATCAGTGACGACTTGATGGCATCCTCCAAAAGTTGATTGTCTGTGAAAGGGGCTGGGGTTTCAGGGACGGATTCGGATAAACCAATGAGGGACTCCAAGAAACAAGAGCCCTGATCGCCAGCTTGCGGGAAGCCAGGGAAATTAGGCAACTGAAACTGTAACGCTGAGAAGTTATCAAGGTTCTCATACTCCTTTAAGGAGTTGTAAAGGGGTCCCAAGTTATAGTCTGAGAAGGACTGGAAGAAATCCAAGGAGTCAGAAGAAAGGCTGAGGTCGGCGTAGCTCTTGGAGCAGGGCTCTGCCGGGGATGAGGCGCAGCAGGTCAGCCCATCACACCGTGCGTGGGCAGCATCCTCCAGCAAACCTCCGCTGTCCTGATTAGCATTCTCGTCCAGGCACTCAGAGAGGTGGGACAAGTGGTCAGCGACAGGCTTGGCCTCACTGCTGTGGTCCTCAATGAAGAAGTCGGCAGGGTGGAAGCAGCTCAGGTCATCCTGGCCATTGCCACCCTCTTCCTCAGCATCCGAGTCATTGAAGTGGAGGATACGTGCCAAGCCATCGTCATCCACATCTGACTGGGATTTGTCAGAAGGGAGGCTCTCATAAGGCTCTTCCAGGTCCTCGCTGGGGTGGGAGGAGATGGAGGAGTCTGTCATGTCACTGCTGCAGCTATTCTCTCCCAGGGCCTCCAAGTCAGGGCTGAACTGGAAGGCAGGAGCCAGTGGCACTGCACGCTCTTCCAAGGAGCCCTTGCCTGCTGCACATCCCAAAGGCGAGAGCCGCTCCTGAAAAGGAGGCTCAGCCTCTACCACCTTCTCATTGCTCTGCTGCTGCTTCTCTAGCTCCAGCTTCATGATGGTGTGGATAAAGTGAGTCTGCACACGGGCCTGGTTGAACTCGATCCTGCCCTCAGTGTTGCCACAGCCATCCTTGGTACAGCCACAAGGGAAGGAGGTGTGATCCATCTGGCACAGGGAGAAACAAGAGGCAGAAGGTTAGGACCAAACCTGGTTGTCATAAATCAAAACCACTTACAACTCACCCACTCTAAGAAACCAAGTACCAGCTGAGGGGTTTAAAAGCAGACTAAAACTATAATAATCATAAAATACATTAAAAAGTTGGATTTCAGTGCAATCAAAGAAAGCTGAAAGGTTCTAAAAGTCAGATGAGTATAAGCCAGCAGTGTGCCCAGCTGGCAAAGAAGGCCAACAGCATTCTGGCCTGTACTAGGAAGAGTGCGACCAGCAGGACCATGGAAGTGAATTGTCCCCTTATACTCAGCACTGGTGAAGCCACATCTTACATACTGTGTTCAGTTTTAGGGTTCTTGCCACAAGAAGGGCATTGAGGTGCTTGGAGTGTGTCCAAAGAAAGGCAACAAAGTTTATGAAGCACAAGTCTTATGAGGAGCAGCTGAAGCAACTGGAATTGTTTACTGGAAAGAAGGAAGCTCAGGGAAGACCTTATTGCTCTCTACAACTACCTGAAAGCAAGTTATAGTGAGGTGAAGGCCACTTTCTTCTCCCTAGTAACAAGTGACAGAACAAGAGGAAATGTCCTCAAATTGCACCAGGGAAGGTCTAGGCTGGATATTAGGAAAAATTCCTTCACCAAAAACGTTGTCAAGCCTTGGAAACAGGATGCCCAAGGAAGTCACCATTTGTGGAGAGATTTAAAATGTGTGTAGATCATGGGTTAGGGGTAGACTTGCCTGTGCTTGATTAATGGTTGGACTGCATAACCTTAAAGGTCTTTTCCAACCTAAAAAATTCTGTAATTCTATGAAAAACATCAAAATATCACACTCCAAAGAAGGTACAAGGGGAAAAATATACTGCATTTAATACCTTGTCCATATCATGAGCTTCTGCCCTTCACTGAGCCAAGGACAGATTGCTCAAGATAACTGCGGCACTTTTATGTCCCTGTTAGCAGCAGCCACTAGAGGGGGGCGGCGACACACATATGGAGCCCTCGTCTGCCTGGGTGCACCCACCCTACACAGCTCCCAGCCTGCAAATAGCACATGGAGGGAGCGAGTGGCACCCAGAAGAGGGAATATGGCTCCCCAAGCACAGATGGGCAGGCACTCATAAAAAGATACAATGAAAAACATGGTAAATTAATGGAATAGATATCCCACTTTGCAGGTGGTCTGCACAGCTAGCTGGGGACTGATGACACTCCCACGTTCAGCTGAGTGTGCTGGGAGTTGTGACACACAGCAAGGGAAAACAAAGAGGAGGAGAAATTGCAGCTTCACATGATGAGCAAGAAGCTTTTGTTTGCAAAGACATCCCACGTGGCCCACCTCCAACAGGAGACCAAGCAGCTACAGGGCTCAGGGGATGGATGGATGAGGCAGGCACGTTCAGGCTGCAAGCTCAGACACATCCTCACAGCTGCAGTGGCAGTACAGGGATGGTTGTATGTGTAACTTGGGGAGCTGGCACTTTCGAGTAGTGTCTGCTCTGCAGCCTGGGTAACATCTCCAAGAGCTTTTCTTGCCTGCTTTGCTTTGAGTGCAGGTGGGAACAGATGCATTTTAAAGACTACCCTAACTCTGACCTGCTTGCTCAAAACCCTGCTACTTTAACATAAACATCAGCTGGAGCTGCAGCTTTTCCCCTGTGCCCAGAGGCAAGGGCAGTACCTGACATTTGATGCCTGCCAAGCTGCAGCTGCAGGTCTCCGGGTCGCAGACCTCCCGGCAGTCACAGCCGCAGTCCTCCCGGGACAGGCGGATGTTGTGCAGCTCCCGCTTCTCCTCCTTGTCAATTTTCTTCACCCCCATGGCTTTCAGCAGTGCACGTCTCTTCTTGGCAGGGTAAGGCTGAAGGAAAAAGCCATCCTCTAGGTCCATGTTGCTGACATCAATGTCGTCGTCAGAGATGTCTTCAATGGTGAGCTGGTTAGCCTCCTCTGATTCTTTTGTGCCATTCATTGTTAGCTAAGGGCAAAAAAAAAACGGGCAAAGCATTAAGGATCTGTTGGGAGGCCAGAAGAAAGAAGATATCTGTCCTCCACAGTGGTTGACTCCAGGACCAATATCTGTCAGAGCCACCAAAGACCTGACAGTCACCTGACATGTGGAATTCAGTCACTTCTCAAAG
The DNA here is from genome assembly GCA_013399775.1 of Semnornis frantzii. Classification (NCBI taxonomy): domain Eukaryota; kingdom Metazoa; phylum Chordata; class Aves; order Piciformes; family Ramphastidae; genus Semnornis; species Semnornis frantzii. Next base: position 12,147 of record VWYK01095222.1, read on the forward strand.
GAGAACTGAGACAAAAATCCCACACTGCAGGCTGTGTATTTTGGAGATCCAAACAGGGTTAAGGACTAATGCCCCCAGGTCTCAGAGAGACCCCTACTGAAAATGGGCCATTTACTAATGACACCCACCAGCTCTTCACCAACCCAACCCCATGATCCTACTTACTTTCCATTTCAATGCTTCCAACTTCTCCTCTTTTAATTTCTCTTCGAGTTTCTCCCTGCGAACATTTTCCTGCTCCTTTGAAAACTCAGCTAGGGTGAACTGCCGGGAGGAGCTATGTTTGCTCACCATCCCCAGGGTACAGCCCCCGCGACTAGGCACGCTTGTGAACCCCTGGCAGCGTGGGAAGTAAAACACAGTGACCTGGTCAAACTCCACATTGTTCTTCTTTAGCCGTTTGGATTTCTTCAGGATAGATGTGGCTAAAAATGGGGGAAGAAGGAAAAAAGCACAACGTCAGTACTGCCATCCTGCAGGCAGGATAGAAATATTATCATCAGGCTATAAATATTACAAACGAGCAGGGCCTGCAATTACTTCATCAACAGGGTTACAACACTGCTTGATGGCTTGTGGCATTTTAGGGTCTGACACTTCAAAGGTAAGATGAAGATGGAGGAAACTAAGTCAAGGCCTGATGCAGTGCAGTCACTGATCAGATTCACCCTAAGAAACAGCTGCTACTTCTTCTCGCTTGACTTCCTCCAGGAAACATACATTTGCTTATTCTTCACATGCAGCAGAGCATAACGAACAAGCAACAAACCGTCCTGCATGCCTGTCTTGCTCCAAACCCAAGCACCCTGCCCCACGTTCAGGAGTTCACAGTCTGCTCCCAGGATGCCAGAGCACCAAGACTCCAGCACTGTGTGGCTCCAGCTTTCGTGGCAGGGCCAAAAATAGCCAAAATGACTGTTTTTCTGGTATTTTCTTTCACCATCCAATGGGAGGAACTGTGAATCTATAGTTCATTCTCCAGAGACTCATTTGAGAGCAGCTGCAAAGATGTTAATCTCTATGCAGGTGATCTCAGGCTAAACATGGCAATACATGACTCTGGTTTATCTTAAAACTGCTGAAACATGCTACACACCATTTAAAGCAGAGACTCTCTAGAGATACCTGGTTCTGCACATCTGCACATGCAAACATAGCAGATGAAGGTGGACTAATTGGCCAGGGCAGCTTCAGAGTCAATGAGTTTCCACGAATGTGGCTGCCCATGGAAAGCAAAGCAAAATGGTTACAGAGCTGCTTTTGCTGCTATAAGAGTGTCTCAGGAATGAGAGTCAGCTACGCACAAATTCGGTGGTGGCGTTTTTACTTCCATTCTCTGGTGGTGCATGGATGTCTCGGTTGCCACCATGGACAACATGGGGAAAAAATAACCCAGAAAAGCTCTTTGGATAGCAGAGTCATAGGTAGCCTTACTGTGGGGAGCCAGCCAAGAACTCAAGTGTGCTTTGGCTGGTTTGGCTGGCCTCAAAGGCTGGGAAAGTGCAAGATCAGACAGTTAGCTGCACCCACATTTCACAAGTCTTATTTGCCAAAAGGCAGCATTTCAGTTTCATATTGAAAAAAAAAAAAAGGAAATAAAAAAGAAAAAAGTGTTCACCCAGCTGCATCAGCAGCTTCTGCTAAATAGCTGAGGGTTTCACACTGGGCTTTGCAATGGCTTTGATGATATCTTTGCGCTGTGCATTGCATTTTCGTAATAACCTTGACTCAATCTTCTAAAACATTAGCTCTTTATCAAGACGCAAGTTAACCACCACGATCATCTATCGGCTGAGCTGCTGCACTTTGGCATTTGCTCTTCTCTCCCTGCAACCCTCCTCCAAAATGGGTCTTCCCATTCCTGACCCTTTTCCAATTGAGGCAGAGAATACAAGAAGTTCATTGTTATGTCACAAAACCTGGGAAGACAAGCAAGAATGAGACTCTTTATTATTACAAGACTTCTAAAGCCTTTTCAGACCACTGTGTGTTTGTATATGTCTGCTAAGTGGACCTTAACTGCTATATACAGTGGGTGTTCAGTCTAATCTACTAGGCCCTAATCTACTAGGCCAGACCATTTCTCCTCTGTGAAGATGTTCCCCTATTGTATTTTTTATTTTTCCCTTCACACAGCAGGTAAAGAATTTTACAACCTTGCCTTCTGCATGTTTCCCTAAAAGCTCTCAAAGCTGATATTTCTGGGAAAACAAAATAGCATTTATCTGTACTAACAGCGGAGGCAATGTCAAACGTGTCATGTTCTTTGGCAAAGTACCCAACTTACGGAGGAAACAAGTTCTGAAATGGTAATTACACTACTGGTTAATCATTTTTTAAACTCAGCCTTATGGGTCTTTGCTGTCTGTTTAGTTTTTGCCTAAGGAATAACTTGACAGGGAATTGAAGGATGGTGGGATTGTCCTACAGCACAGGCTTGAAGGCACCTCCAGTTCTCTCCTTGGGTTTCTATTCCTGGACACTTGGACTTCGGTAACAACAATCAATGCTGGGAGAAAGGGTTGAGGAAGACTACCCCATGGATGCTGGCTTGTTATAAACCCAAGATGCTTTGGTGTAACGACAGGGAGCTGGCATTATGGCTGCTTCCACCTGTAAAGATGTGCTGCAAGGGAGTCACTGCATGGTGATGATCCACCACTATGCTACAAGAAGCATGTCTGATCCCAGGAAAGGGGCTGATAGGGATACTCACGGGTGAAGCTTGGTGTTAAGGCAGAGCTGAGCTTGGGCTCTCCATGGGAGCTGTCCTCATCTGACTCCCATCCTGAGGATGCTGAGGAGGAGAGAGGGGAGCAGGAGGAAGAGGAGCAGTAGGTACTGTCATCTCCCAGCTCTTCATATTTCCTTTTCAATACTCCACTCATGGTGACACTGTATTTTTCATATAACTGGAAAACAAAGGAGAAAAGCAAATAGAGCGAGGGAAATAATAGCAGTTTCTGCTGCAAGCAGGATGGCTTTAACCCCCAGCAAGTCTTCTCCACCAAATCCGACTGGCCATGCAGGTGTGATACCCAAAATATGCTCCCCCCCCTCAAACCCACTCCTTACTAGCCTTGCTGTGCACACCTGCAGATCTCTCTCGCTCTCATTTTACTATGCTGCAGAAAAACCAACTACCACAGACAAACTGTCCAGAAACCAATTCAATCAACACAAATGTTATCAAACAATAAGTATTACATTTTGCTTACTAATTCTTTTATGCTAACTCCTCACCCAGATCGCTTTCTATGCAGTTACAGCTCTAACGTCTTGCTAATTACAAAAATAAGCCAGTTTGCAGAGAACAATCTGTTGGCATGATTTACTTTGCTACAGCTCCCTGGGGAAACAGACTTATTAAATGAAGCACTGAAATACAAATATATCAGCTGTGAAGAACAGCCCTTCTCACAGTGCCTTTCATAGTCAGTCCCCCCCATTCAATAAGCTATTCTTGTTTAGGCTGGGTTATGTATCAAGCATAGTAACAATTAAGAACAACACAGCTAATTAAAAACAAAGGAGTTCTGTACTTGCCTAGATTCCTAAATTTCCTGCATGCTTTTTCCCTGTTCATTTTAGGAAAAACCACAAAACCAAACAAATAAACACCCCATCTCCCAAAAAAACAAACAAACAAACCCAAACTAACCCACAAACAAGCAAACAAAATCCCCCACAAAAAAAAAAATAAACTTTGCTGCGCCTTTTAACCTTTGCTTTATAAAGTTTTTTTCCTCCTGAAAAAGCTACACACTTTGCCTATAATAGGCTAATGGATATCAGACTCCACCTAACCTGGGATGGTCTTGCATAAACAATGAGGTATGCCTCCTTTTAGACACTGACAACACCATATCAGATGCTCCTACTTCTGCAGAAGTCACTGCCACCTTATTTTGAAACCATACCCAATGCTGACAACTGAGCCACTGCTGGAGGAAGAACTTACTTTGACTCCATATGTAAAGCACAACCACAACGAGGCAGATGCTGCCCTAGCTCAGAAACTCCTTCCAAGTAAGGAGAGAAGACACCCAGAAATATGGGCTTCAATAAATCCAGAGGAAATACACAAAACATAGAGCTTCCCTAAATTTATGACATGCAGACAAACTCATACGGCCCTGCCTGGGACAGTGAAAGTGGAGATACTGGGATGCCAGACACCAGTGATGGGAACCGGCTAGCTGAAACTCCTCCACCAGCTAAATTGGTTCTTTGTAACTGTAGCACTTTCTCACCCTCTTTTGCATGTCTGAAGTTAATTTAAGTCTCTGAAAATAAAAGAAGAAAACACTAAACCTTCCTTCCCAACAGCCCTGAGCAGACAGCACAGAAACCACACAGGCTTCAAAACCTCCCAGTGATGAGATTTTTCAATATCTCTGCACTGCACAGGAAGATGTAGCAGGACAGGAGCACACACTGTGCCTTCAAACTCCTGCACCAGCCTTCCTTAATTATGTTTACCAACAGCTTCCTAAGAGACAGTAGTCCCCTAAAAGGTAAAACAAAACAACCCCTCAACCTGGATGAAGCAGTTCCTCAGCCTGAAGTTAATCATTTACTGCAACGTGTGCCTATGGGGGCCAGGGAGAGGCAATCCCCTCTGTCCCTCCTCCTTCTCTGCAGCCCTGGAGCTGCAGGTGGTTTTGCCATGGAGGGGTGATTGGTTTTTTGGTCTTAATCCAAAACAGATGGGAAGAAGGTGGATTTGGCCACTCTCCAGCCCCAGCAGCACATGTCCTACCTGACACCCAAATTAACCCCTTTCCTGCTTGTGTCCTGGCAGTCTAGAGCTTGCAGGCAGCCATGGTGCCCAAACCAAGCGCCTGGCTGCATTTACAACATTTTGGGTTTTTTTTTTTTTTGCACCTTCTACTCTCGTATTTGCTTCAAGAAACAATCAGGAGCAAGGAAACCCTCCAAATCCACAGCAGGAGCCTGAATTGAAGCTTAGGCTGCAGTCAGAGCTTTGCTTATCCCCGCTGACCCCATCATCCACCTGGAGTGGCCAGAATCTTTGCAAAAAGATCCCACATTGTGGTTCATGCTGCAGAGCAACTGCTCGCTGCTCCAAAGCACACCTCCAACACTGCCAGTGAAGTATGTCACTGTTTAGTCAAGGGAGAAACCAACTCCTTGAAAAGCCCATATGACACATGTCCGATGGCAAATGCCCTCAGAGATCTGATGTTGACCACATTCAAGTAACACAGGAGACACTGTAGGGTGGTGAAGCATGACCACTGAAACAAGGATAGCTCCCGGGTCCAATCCATTTCTGCTGGGATTTATCTGGTTTACACAACCCCCAGCAAAGCAAGAAAGCAGACATGGTGATGCTGCAGAGCAATGCTGCCCTGACACTCAAGTCACCTGCAAACCCAAGAGTGCAAATTCATCATGATCTCTGTCACCTCCCCCTAAACCACACAGTGAGGAAAAACAAGCAGTCTTCCCCAAGCAAGCTAACCAAACTAACACAACCACAAAGTCAGAGCCAAGGCAAGCTGTGTAGAAAATGGTGCCATTTAATTGCTTTTATTTTGAAAAATCCTATCACTGCCGATTAACCATGTCTGGTAGAAGAATGAAGGGAGGTGTGTGCATCTCACCTCTATGAGAATAAGCCAAATGCACAGGGAAAAAAAAAAAAAAAAACACAACAACAAAATCCCCAACAACTTTTTGGCATGTTATCTTACTGAAAACACTGACTGTTTTGTTAATGCAAATAGGATTCTCAATTAATGGGAAAAAGCTGGTGAACCTGTTGCCCACCAGCCAAAGCACATTAATCCCCCCTCCCCCACAATGCCTTCCCTCTCTTTGCTGATTTACAGCTGTGACATCCTCCAGGTGAAGTTTTCATACTCTTGTCAGGAGACACAGGCCATGTAGTGTGGCTATATCCATTGGGGTCTACTTGTATCCACCCTCAAAAAAAACCCTCCAGACAGGGGTTTTGCTGTCAAGGCAAATACAATCCTCTGTGCCCATCCTCATCGCAGCCTTTGGAAGCAGAATTCACACTAGTGATTTGGAAGCTGCCTTGAAAGCCACGTTGCCAAAATTGTTGCCCACTCAGCCAAAAACATCCAGGGGCCAATTGAGAAATTCCACAAATAACCTTAAATCCACACTGATGTCTTAAGAAGTCAGAAAAACTTGCACAGCATCTTAAAAAAAAGAAAAATCTTTATCTCCATGCTTGCCATTGCAAATCTCTGCAGGCACCACTGAGCACAGGACTTTACCACCTTCTCTCTCTTTTTTTTTTTTTTTACATAACCTGAAATAAAATAATCCTATCTTCCTTTTAGTTGCCAAAAAAGACATTCTGTTCTTGGCTAAGACTTCTTACTCATCTATTTTACTGAAAACAGCTTTTGGAACAAGTACATAATGCAATGGATCAAACCCGCAGGAATTCCTCTCTGGCACCAGAACTCCCACTATCCTGGGAATACTTTCTAACAAATATTTAGCCCAGATGTGCATTCCTTTCTTTTGCTCTCCCTCCTTTTTTTTTAAATTTTTTTTAAAGTATTAAAGTTTGGGTGGGGGGAGGTTGTGGGGTGGCTGTCTAGTTGGGGGGAAGGGAATTGAATCTGCAAAGTCCCATTTCTGGCGCTTGGCAAGTCGCAGGGTAAAGCCCTAATGCACTGGAATGTGAGGAATTAATGTTTTAACTATCCTCCTCTTGGACGACGTCTCGACAGTAAATATTTCAAGTAATTTAGATTTAAGAAGGTTTGGCATTTGTTTAGCCAAGCGCAGAGGAAGGCAACTAAAACCCCTACCAGTGTCCAGTGACTCTAGTTGTAAGTGACTGCACAGAGAAGATTCATGGTTTCGTGCATAAGTGCATGGAGTAATGTTTTGGCCCATACATTTTGGGGCTGTGTGCTTTGCACCAGGCAAGAGAAAGCAGCAGGGCAAGGGAGGCAAAGGAAACTTCTCCCAGCAAGTCCAGCAGCTGCGTTTGCTTGTGCCACAACTCCCATGGAGAACACATCTGAGCAAGGGTATATTAAATCCAGAGGTTTCCATTAAGATTCCTTAAGAATTGAAAGATCCCAAATCTGTGCATAAGCTATTGAAAGCAAACTTTCTTCTGCAAAACAATTTGGCTAAAAACAAACAAACAAAACGTTAAAACGACCTTCAGTGCAATGCACAAAAATAGTATTTTTTTTCCAGTGAGATTTTTTTGAGCTGATTTTCTGACTTTACAAGCACTGCAGTCTGCCTGCAGCCCGGGAGGCCAAGGTGGACTCTAGCTGGCACACCAGGACAAGGGCTGGAGTGCCGGGAGCGAGTTAACGACTCTGCTAAGCTGTGAGTCAGAACGGCTCCTGCTCCCTCCCCCAAAGCCACAGTGGCTGTGCAGGTCTGGCAGGAGTAAATATTAGTTTAAAAAACACTACCACATATTTTAGCCAGGTACGGCTCCAAATGCAACTCGTGGAGCTAAACCTGGGGGAGTTTCTGGGGCCAGTGTTTATTTGCACGCTGGTATTTGTCGTTTATTGTCAGACAACTTCTGCGCGAGTATTACCAAAAACTGGTGCTGAGCTGAGCTTCCCATTTATCCGTAGCAGATACTTGATGTCTAACAGCAGCAGTGATTCTTGTAACGCCTCTGGCTTGCTTAAATAATCAGCGCACTATCAACACTGATTCACTGCATGTTCATTTAACTATTTTAATTCTTTGCATATTTTCTTAAGTGGTTTCCCCAGCGCCGCTGTGACAGCCTCCACGATGACAACATTTCCAAATTTCAGGGCTGACCTGGGCCATGGCAAGCAGGATCATCCCATCAGGACCCTCCAGGCGATGGTCCCTGTGTTCCCAGCTACGCAAGCTGTGCTTTCCAGTTCAGACCAGATTATTTTCACCCAGCTGAGTCTAAGGTTTCATAACCTTGCTTGGGTTAAAAATAGCCTCTGCCTACTATGCAACAGCAAAACCCAAAGTACCCCGTGCCACGGAGCAGGAGCATGAATCAGTTCACAGCACCATGAGTTTATCCTCCTGCCAAGGACTGAGCAGGCGAGATGTCTTCCCCAGGAAGAGCATCAGAAGCATTTACTCCATCTACTAATTTTCTAAAGGCCACAATGCAAAAGGCTTTTCCGATTTGTCTATCAAGCCCTTATTTCTTGTTGACAGCTTGAGAGGTAAATAAGAAACATTAGCAAATACATTAAAGGTTATCTGACACGGCCCAAATGAAACGAGGTTCAAATGTACCCAGCGCAGATTGTGCTGTAATAAATATGAAAACAGCAAAGTGTGCTTTGTCTAGGAAAATCCTCTATTTGATTACACCTCATGAATAATTCACACCAGGTTTCCATATTTGTCCTCCTGTAGGTACACGCTGTGCGTTACCTTGCCTGCTATACATACGCACGCGTTTCCTGTGCTGAATTATTAAAGGCTTGCCGAGGGCTGCAGAGTCTCTCCGCACGGCGAGAGATTGCACCAGCCCGACCATGCCTGAGCCAGGAAAGGTTGGACCAGATGATCCTTGAGGTCCTTTCGAACCGACGATTCCATAATGCTATCAAAATAAAATTCTTCAACCTCATACGCAAACTGTTCAGAAGAGGGGAAAATAAAATTCTCGTGAAGAAAAAAAAAAAAAATTAAAAAAAATTGCTGATGAGCTTGCTTGTAACCAATGACAATACTCTGAAGTTTGTAAATGGCCGTGAGGGTTTTTCTCTTCATCTCACCAGGCACTGTCAGTAGAGACGCTCGTAAAGCTGAGCTGCTTTAGGAATGGGTTGTCCCTCTGTGTCACCTCTTCCTTACAGCGGCATTATGTAACTCAAAAGGTGACAGACACTTTGGAGGATTGGGGGGGG
>VWYK01095222.1:21972-38788 GCA_013399775.1 Semnornis frantzii
GGCACGCACCGCCCCGGCACCGGCACCGCGCTGAGGGGGGCGGGGGAGCGGGGGTGTGTGCGGGAGTGTGCGTCGGAGCACCGGGGTGTTGGGGAACCACAAGCGGGCGTGGACTGCAAAATGTATGTGAGTCTCTCGGGAAGTCGGCGTCCCGCAAGAGATTGAGGACCCACAGGCACAGCTCGGCCCCCACAATGGATTCGAGCATCGCAGGGGGTTGGGGACCCACAGGCACAGTTCGAACCCCAGGGTGGATTTGAGCACTGCAGGGAGTTAGAGACCCATAAGGAGTTGAGGACCAACAGACACATGTTGAACCCCACAATGGATTTTGGGCACCACAGGGTGTTGTGCACCCACAAAGGGTTGGAGAGCCGTAGGCACAACTTAGACCCCACAATGGATTCTGAGCACCACAGGGCCTTTTGGACTCACATGGGGTTGTGAAGCCACAGGCAGTCTGAACCTGGAGACAGATTTGAGGACTAAAGTGAGTTTGAGGCCCACAGGCACAGCTTGTGTCACAAGAGTGGGGCACCACAGGGACCTTGAGCCTCAGAGTGCTTTGGGGCCCACAAACAGACTTGGCCCCGGTAAAGGATTTGAACCTCACACAAGGGGTTGAGGACTCACAGGAAAGGATTTGATCCCACAACAGATTTGTACACCACAGGGAGTTATGGCCCTACAAGGGTTTTTATATTGATGAGTGTGGGTTGATTCCTGAGAGGGATTAGAGAACTCACAAGGATTTTTGTACTCACAAGCAGACCTGGCTCTGGAATAGGACCCACAACAGCCTCAAGCCCCACAAGCAGTGGACCCCAAAAGGGGTTTGGTCCTATGAGAGGTTTGGGGTTCACAAGCAAGATTTGACCTCTTTGGAGGATTTGAGACCATCTGAAGGTGCTTGGTGCATAGCACCAAGGCCTGACCCCTGCAGGAAATTTTGCGTCCATAAAGACTTGATCTGCAAAAGGTATATGGGCCTTATAGGCAAAGGTTGGGTATGAACCAAGTCAAGAGGATTTGACACCCCCCCCCCCCGCCCTGAGAAACTTGCACCACCAAAATGAGTTTGAGCCTCACAGAAGAGAGTAGTTCCAAAAGGAATCTCTGAAATTAAATTTGGCCCTGTAAGTGAGCCTTGGCACCCAGAAGGTCCCACAAGCAAGAGAGGGTTTATATCCCAGCATGTCTAGGATGGGGGCGGATGCCCAGGAGCTTGCGCCAGGTCACTGCAGCTGGTCTGGTCACTGCAATGTTCATCTGAGGATCTCCACATGCTTTTCTTTGACCACCATGAGCTTTCAGACTACTACAACACTTAAATCCCTTGCAGTGCTAGGCAAGGTGCAGACTGACTTGGCATTGTCCAATTTCAGCACTTAGCTGAATTTTCATTCCTGCTGGGCCAACAACCGGATGCATGGTCAGGGTCTCTGAGCTATGAAGCTACCTACTTTGAACATGGCTGTAGCCCAGCTGTACTCCACAGTGTTTGTGGAGCCAAACTGCAGGAGACCCTGTGCAGGTCAACAAGGACTTGTCTCGTGTGACTCCATGGTGGATCCTGAAGATGACCATACCAGGGTCTTCTCAAATCCATCTCTGCATCCAGCCTCTGAGGGGCTACTCACCCTCCTAGGCCAATATCCTGCTTGCCATAGCTTCAACCCAAAATTATACAGTCGAGTTGGATTCGCTTTGGCCGAGAAGGTAGACAAGGTAGGACTGGGCTGTGGAGGGATTTCATCAAGCACACATACCCCCATGCTCAATTATGAGCCACTTAACTCAAAAATGATTCATGGTGTTGGGATTCAGAGTGCTGGCATCTCTTTTTAGGACTTGCTTACTATTTTACTTGTAAACCTCCTGGGAAACATTTTACCTTCTTCTTTTATTTTTGTGACACATATGTATTGTTTGAAATGTTCCCAGTCTGACCATGAAGAAAGGAAAACACAAGGTGTGGTACAGATCTTTTAGTGTAAGCCACTGTGGAAGTTTCACCCTAACTCCTTTCACTAGTGAAAGCTTTCAAACGTTGGAGCTAATATACTGGGGGAAAAGTAATACTATGAACCTGAAAAAGGTCCTTATTAGCACTGACGCCACAACAAATTCAATACCAACATGTGAAATGGTGCCATCAGTTTTGCTTCTTTATCCAGTATGTGTCAGTGATTCCTGTGGACAGGGCAACCACAGCAGTTATTCTAGCAGTACCATTGCAAGGGCAGAAAAGCGTAGTGGTGCGCAAGCAGGAGCAACCAAAGCGGACTGAGAACATCATCAAGCTGATTTTACTGATGTTCTTGATTTTGGTTCCATGCCTTTAAGGTTGCCTCATGCTTCTCATCTCCAGGTGCTTCACCCCAGTACCCCTGGCTGGCTCACCTCCCTGTGTCTCCAGCACGTGAAACAATGGTGACAATCCCAGCTGTACAGAAGCACAGGGAAGATGAGAGCTTATTTCAAAGATGCAAATATTGTGGAGGCAATACATAATGTAGATGGTGCCCTGATGACGGGTGGGTCTTGTCTTTGAGGCACAATGGCCTTCCTGAATATGCTGGTGTACAGCTCCCCATAGCCAAAGAAGCGGTTTTCCTGAGGTTTCATTTACCATGTTTGGACATGACTGTGATTAATATTTCCTAACAGGAAGATGTCATATGAGCAGGCTTTCCTCTTCAGGGTTTGGGTCGAGGGTGACCAAGTTCAGGTTATACACTGGCTCCTCATTTCCTCTGCGTTGGAGGCTACACCCTGTCCAGTTGCTGCCTCCCCACCAACCTGGCAGATGCCAGCCAGCCCTCACTGAGCCCAAAACAGGTTCTGGTGCTGGGCAGGTCTCACTACACACACCTGGGGAACTAGAGAGCTTCAGTATGGGACCACTGCATAATATCACCTCTCTGTACACTATGTCTGTGAAAGGAAGAGGGAGTCTTTGTCACCATCCATGAGCTGAGTGACATGAAACCCAGGGTATAGGGAAAAGTGAATATCCTGGAAAATGTTTGGAAAGCCTGCCAGTGAACTCCAGGTCATTTTCTCTCTCAGTAGTTTGAATGAAAGTAAAGCCACTGTAAAGCCACTGTGGGATATAGTCCCATGTAGGACAGAAATCATTTAGTGATTCAATCAAGCAATGAACAGTTCTGACCTCAAACTGCCCATATTTGTGTGTGTGAAAGAGAAAACGGATTTGAAACGAAACTTTCTGGTTCTTCTTTTTGAAGCAGCATTTTATTTTGTTTTAAAATCAACCTAAAAGCACTACTAGATAAATAATTGGAGGCTTATGCAGAAGAATAAATAGCCCTCGACCAAAATAAAATGTTTTCTTCTGTAGGTTGAATGAAATGTTTCAGCTTGGCTCGACGTTGTTGTGTCTTTGAGCCTCCTCCCTCCACAAATTAATTCAAGAGAGAGGAAAAACAAAAAAAACCTTTTTTTTTTTTTTTTTTTTTTTTACCCTAGCCAGGTTGGTTTGGTTTTTAGCATGGCTTTAGGATCATCCTCCTCCTCTCTCTATGCAGCCAAAGCAGCTCATAACCCCTGCACCCAGGAAAGCCCTTTCTCCTTTGGCAAAGGCTGCTGGCAGCACCGACCGGGAGCTGCTTTCCCTGGCTAGGTGCCATGCGAGTGCTGCTCCGGTGGGAGGAAATTCCCTGCTGACTGGCCACAGCAGGGATAAATGTCCTGGCAGAGAGCTACTGCCTCAGACCAAGTGCAGGGAGCAATGAGCCCAGCGGGAAAGAACCCAAGGAGGATGCTGCATAATTCAGAGGGCGGTGAGATAAGAGGTGTGAGCTGGACAGCCTCTGGATGTCAAGCTCCTTGCTGCCTGTTTTGTGCTTGCCCCAGTGGGAGAAGTGTTTTCCCTGGAGTAAAAAGCCTCTTGGTACTTAGGGATGAATAAATCAGGAATATCTGAGCTTGGAGATACAGTTTTTTCCCTGGTTTTATGTGCATATAAATGAACACAGTTCTGAAAGGGCTTATGGGCTATATCTATCTGTAAATGTGTTTCTGGGAACTGTAGCAACCCATCTGAGAATGAAGATACGGAGACATGTGAAAAGAAACCATCACTGAATCAATCCCACTTGAGCAATCACATGTCCAGCATCACCCCCAGCTGGCCCCATGGCTCCGACTCACCCTATGGCCCCGACTCCTCCTGTTTCACATTCAGATAAAATGAACACTCAGCTTTTATAATGTGTTGTGCAACCATGGTGAACTCCTGTGGCACAGGCTGCCTGGTGCCAGGGCTCCTTCCTATCCCAGATGTCTGAAACACAAGTTGAACAAGGGCACTGAGTTGTTTCAGACTTTCTTCCCCTCCCCCCCCCCCCACCCCTCCCAAGGATGAATGTAAAAGTGGCAAATCAAAGACTTCTTCAACCATGCTCTGCACTATTCACTTATACTGGGAACTGTGCAAGGGATGTGGACTTTACTGCCTGGCTCTGGCCATGCAGATGTGGCAGAAAGTGTCCTATAGTTTCCTTATTGATTTTACACCAGCACAACTCCATGAGCTTCTGCAAGGCTGCTCCTGATCCATCTGATCCATCAGATCCATAGTGTGTTATGCCCTATATACTCTGTTGTTCTATACCTGCTGGGCAATTATTTATGCATTTAATGAAATGTGCTTTCTTCATGCATTTTGCTATGCTGTCAGTCCTTGATGCAGACAGACACATTGCAGTATGGGGCTTTCCTTAATGTGCAGGCACTCTGTGTGCTTGAGAGAGCTGGTGAATGTGACCTCTTTGCTGGGTAGGGCTTACATTATTGTTATATTCCCAACAAACACGCAAAAATCATCCACCTGAGTGAATAAGTGTTAATTTAAAATGCAGGCATGAAATGGGAATTGTGAAAGCGCTGTGTAGTTTCAGGCACTTGCTAGCAGTGGTTTGCAGCAGGGAAAATAAGTATGACCAAAAAAAGGGAAAAAGTTGCTATCCAGACAGCTGAATCCAGGTGGGGAACCTGTGTCCTCAACCCGACTAATAGTTCACTTTTGGTATCGCCAGAATCCCTGGCACCAGATCTGGAGATGGGAAATCTGGGAGTGCTGTGTTTTTTGCTCCTTGACATTTCATGAGTTGCTTTAGCACCGAGAAGTCTCAAGTGATGGGATTGTTACAATTTCTCTTTCAAGGGTATCTCTCTCTCACAATAATTAAATCTCTGGCTTTCAAGAGTAATTGCCAATGACAATGCCTCCAAAGTTGCTTTTATTGCTCGATTGTTCTGGCTCCTGGCAGAAAAATCTTCTGGAAAAAGAAAGAAGGCAGGGAAGAGTTGCAAACAGCAGCAGAGGCAAGAAGCAGCATTGCAAATTCCCTCCTTCCTCCCAAGTAGGGGTAACAATTGTCCTAAACATCAAGGCAGCCCAAAATACATCATAGTCCTGGATGCCTAAGAGGCTCTGAAGGAAATGGTAGCTTACAGTAGAGCTCCATCATTACCAGGCTCATTGGAAAACAGCAATTTTTCAGTGCTAGGACCTGTCTCCTGCTCCAGGTTGGTAATTGGTGGTGTTGGCAGTGAGCCAGGCAGCTCTTGCAGCTCTGTCTTGAGAGGACAAAAACCTCTATTACTTTATGTTCTCTAATTCTCCCAAGGTGTGCTGCTGTCTGTCAATAGAGTCGCCATGAGGTAATAGAAATTACAAACCTCCCCAGACTTATTTGTCTGAAAGCATTTCTTGTAAAAATAATTATGTGAGTCTCCAAAACCGTGGTACATGAGAATGGCAGAAGAGAAAGTTTGCAAATTAAAATACAACAAAAGACTCTTTATCATAAACTACAAGAGAAACTGGGTGAGAGGGCTGATTCCCTTCTATTGGGTTAACTTGTGGCAACTTTTAAAGAGAAAAAAACATTTTTTGTTGTCTTTTTGCTACTTTGAAGTAGAACTGTTCTAGACCTGGTTCTGGGCAGGGCAGTGGGTTTGTCCAGGCATCACCTGAGATTCATTCCCTACCCTTGCCACAGTCTCTCCCTGCAAGCTTTGATAAACCACTGCCCTGTTGCTTTGGTGGAGAGACTCCGCACAATGGGTCATCGCAGCTGTATGGGTCAGCTACAAACAACTTGCTTTATGTGTCCAGAGGCCACAAAAGTGATCCAAGAGCTGGAACCTCTCTGCTATGAGAACAGGCTGAGCAATTTGAGGTTGTTCAGCCTGCAGAAGAGAAGGCTACAGAAAGAACTTATTGTGGTGTTTCAGTATTTGAAGGGAGCCTACAAGAAAGGTGCGAATAATCTTTCTAGCAAGGCCTGTTATAACAGGACAAGGAGTAATGATTTTAAACTAAAAGAAGGGAGATTTAGCCTAGAAAAGAAGGAATGAGAGTGGTGAAATACTGGCACAGGTTACCCAGAGAGGTGGTAAAAGCCCCTTCCCTGGAAATATTACAGGTCAGGTTGGAGAGGATGCTGAGCAACCTAATCTAGTTGAAAATGTCCCTTCTCACCATAAGGAGTTGGACTAGATGACCTTTAAAATTTCCCTTTCAACCCAAAGCATTCTAGGATTCTGAATCAATGCAGTGGGTCAAATCTAAACATAGGGGCTCTGAATTCCCCTGTGCTGGAGCTCAGGAATTTCTATAGAAATCCTAAACTCTATCACTGCAGGCACCTACTGCACACACACACACACACACTTAGGCAGAGCAAGCATAGCCTCGCAAGGTGGAAGCTGCGTGGTTAATAGTTTATGGCTAAGTATTGATCCTTTGGCAACACTCATCACCCAAACAGGTGACCAGTCTTTAAAATCTGGAGGCCTGACCCTAGAGGAACTGAGAGCATCCATTTGCATCTGTTCTGCTCAGTTGTGATCAGTCCCAGATCGGTCCCCTTTCCTCTTTGCATTCCTGCAGATTCTTGCACCCCAGCACACTGCACTTATCTCAAAATGCTTTAGAACTCTGACTCCTGCTCCTGGAGCAGTTATGCAGCCCTCAGCTACCTACTTTGATGTCTGAAGGAAGTGAATCCTCCCTACAGATGGGACCTGTGCCTCCACCACCTCAGCACCCACCCGGCCTTGTCTGGGGTGCAAAGGGCAGAGGCTGGGGCACAGTCACACCTCCTACCTCACTGGGGACTGCTCTGTTAGAGCCATTGGCCTTCTCACTATACATTAAAAAAATGTGAAAATTTAATACACCTCTTTCATTGACAGCTAACAAGCAGCATGGTGGTGGTGGCAGGTGGATCAGGTCTGCTCTGAGCAGCAATGGTGTCCTGATCTGGCCTTGTGTATCTGCATCTTGCTTTTCTGGGATGCTTGCCAGTCTCCTAAAGTCTGCAGGACTAATAGACTTGAAGGACAAACCCTTGTGATTCAGACATTAACTGTGCAAAGGTGCAACCCATCCCCACTGTAGCACAGAGTGATTTGAGCTTTTATGTATCTCAACTCATTTGAAGATTGTCTTCCTCAATGATCCTGTAAAACTGAGGAACTGCATTTGTGCTTCTGCGTCTTTACTTTCCCCCAAAAGTGAAAATGAAAATGTAAGAGATTTATATAGAAACAGAAACACTCCTTAACATAATGTATATGTGGTGGTGATATTGGTGGGTGGTAGGAACCTTTAAAAGACAACAGGGTAAAAGATCGACAACCCATTTACCAAGAGACAGAAAGGGAGAAAAGGAGATGAACATTGTCCTACTGTGGGCAAAATACCGACAACTCAGAGAAAATAAAAGCAGCTTGGCCAGGTCCAGCTTGAACATAACCTGCTGGAGTTCATGGAAGAGTAATAAACCTGAGTCCTATTGGTTTCTATTCTGGTTTTTGAGCTCCTAAACATTTGCACATGCAGGCTTTTCTCCTCAACTGCAGCAGCTGCAAAAATGAGTTCTCTTATCCAAATGAAAGCCAAGATTACCATGTAATGACTTGACCCCAGGAGACTTCTAAGAAAATACCAAAACTGTGGCAGTTTCCCTGCACTGGCAGTATGCACATGCGTGTCCAGACATGGGATTTAGGGGAATGCTTTGGTAAGCCAACATTTGCTGTATACAGTCTAGAAGGCAATGTAAAGGGGAGGGGTTTTGTTTAAAAAAATACACTTTATTTTAGTTTTGAAATCAGTCTACTCAAGATAACAGAGAGGAAAAAATACAGCAATAATAGTATAGAAAAGGAGGTTGAGTTTAATTCAAAAAGTTAATGTTCTAGAAGGCCTGGAACAGCTTTTTAGGACTAAGATTCTCTCTACATGTGTGATTTGCTGTTCATCCATTCACTTGATGAATCCCTTTCCTGCCCAGCTCTGCCTGTGGTGCAAAGTTGTGTCCTGCATGTTGAAGATGTTCACAGCTCTAACTCCAGAGAAAAACACTGCAGGGGAGAAATAGTTCTTGAAGTCAAACATGATAATTTACTAATAAGTTTATTAAAATCTTATTAGAAGATTATTTCTTAAAGTCCATTTTACACAGACATTGCCCTTCTGCTGCTGTTTAATCCTGGAAAATCTTGGTGAATGAGTCATTTGCACTTACTATCTATTACACCCTCTTATTATAAGCCTCAGTGTGTTTGCATTTGCTTCAAATAGTATCCATAGAGCCATAACAGTGCCATAAAATCTCACACGCCTCCCTTTTTGAAGTCTCGTGCTGTTGGAAGAGAAGCAACTCGGCATGGTTTTGTGGGTGGTTCTGTTGTGCAGGAGAGTTTTGTTTAGAAACTTCATTCCCCAAGTCCTGGTCTTTATGAAGAGGATTTTAATGTATGTCTTTTGGGTTTGGTAAGTCAGAGACATATCAGTGAGGGTCAGGGATTCCTAAAGGCAATCTTTAGGACCAGCTACTGATGTCTGGGTCCTAGCATGTCACAACAAGAAAGACATCTGGCAGTAGTGCATCAAGGATATCTGAGGGCCACCATATTTGTTTGCTTGGGTTTGATATCTGAAGGCTGTTGAGTATTAAATGTGGCTTCAAGGGCTAGGGTCCTTGCATCTGTGCCTTCTTTGACTTCAGAGCACGGTGCTTCTAATTCCATGGAATTAAAAAGGAGGTAAATGAGAACCCAACAGAAGGATGTCAATTTCTGGAGCAGTGTTGGTTGATAGGAGGTGCAGATACTGTCATATAATAAAAAGAAAAAAACGAGCTGGTAGGCATGGAGTATGGGTTGGTCATCGCAGCAGACATTCCCAGCAGCGTCCTCTCCCTCTAGCAGTTAGTTTCATCATCACTTTGGTCATGCAGCCACTGTGCCATGTTCAAAGCTCCAAGCATGCAGGAAACCGTCCTTCAGCCCATCCTCCTCCTCACAGCATCACAGGATGTTAGGGGTTGGAAGGGACCTCTGGAGATCATCCAGTCTAACGCCCCTGCCAGAGAAGAACCATATGATCTAGCTCAGGTCACACAGCAATGCATCCAGAAGGGTCTTGAAAGTCTGCAGAGAAGACTCCATAACCTTCTGGGGACCCTGTTCCAGTGCTCCATGTCCCTTGCAGTAAAGAAGTACTTCCTCGTGTTGAGGTGGAACTTCCTGTGCTACAGTTTACATCCTGTGCTATAGTTTATATCCATTGTCCTATCACAAGGCACAAGTGAGAAGCAGCTGTGCCTTCCTTCTTGACACCCAGCCTTCAGATATTTATAAACATTTATTAAATCTGCTCTCAATCTTCTCTTCTCCAGACTGAAAAGCCTGAGGTCTCTCAGTCTTTTCTCATTAGGCAGTGCTCCAGTCCCTTAATCATCCTTTTAGCTCCTCTTACTCACCCGGCTGAACTGACAGGGGCCAGGGACAGGCAAGGTAGCTGCTCTGTCTCCAGATGGGCTCTCCCTGGTTGGACAAGCCATGGTCTCCCATCATCTCAGAGTGACCTTTGGGACAATTGGCCAAGAGTCAAGGGGAGAGATTTGCTGAATGTAACTACAGGGGGAAAAAAAAAATGCACATTCAAGGTTTAAAATCGCACTTCCTACAGGGGATGTTTCCATTGGCAGAGTTACCAGAACCAGCACAAATGCTTCAAAACATTTTGTTAAATAAAATTCTGGGCTGATGTCAGAGCTGAGGCTGCTTCAGCAAAATGAAAAAAAAAAAAAAAAAGGCTGAAACCAAAAAAGAAGGAAAAAAAATAAATTACACAATTTGACAGGGAGGGATTAGGAGCTTAACATTATATTTATAGGCTATCCAAATATCTGAAGGCTTGGAATTTCATAGTTCCAGTGCTTCAGCTCAGCTCTACAGTTCTGCCAGCCTCTTAGTGGAAGTCACGCGACGCAGCCAGCTGGGCTGGGCTCACTAAACTCTCGAAGCCTATTTTCTGTTATCCAGCCCTGGCTTCCATTTCCTGCAGGCTCACAAACAAATCCCACCACCTTTGCTTGCCTCAGTTTCCCCTTCTGTCAAATACAGACAGTTTTCTGTCCTCTGCCATGAAGTGCTTTGAGATTTGGCACCAAGAAGAGAAGCAGAATGTTTTTGTCACCTCGCAGACACTGTACTCTCTCATCAGCACCTGTACTGCATGAGTGCCAGTGAGATAGCAGACTGATCATTCAAAGATCTACAGCAGCTCTTTGAGTGACCTTTTTTTTACACCACCCTTTCCTGTTGAATGCAGAAAGCCCATGGCTGAAGACAACACCGGTGAGATGCTGTTTTCTTTCATGCTTGTCACACCTGCCCATTCCCCCAGGGCAGCGCAAAATAACCACATCTTTGTCACGGCTCTGCTAGCCCACTTCATCTTTATTGATTAATAGGTCATAATCTTCTTTTAGTGAAAATATAACCATGCCTGGAGCTAGAGGATTCAGATATCACCAACTGGAAGATTACAGCCTCTTAGTCTGAACATGAAGAGTGAGACAGGCTGTCAGAGCGAGAACACTTGTTAAGAGGAAAATCAATGGTAAGCTATTTGGGGAGGAAAAAAACCATCCCAACCACCACGAGCACATTAAACACAGGCTTCAATGCTCCAGCTTTGTATAAGCTCAAATTAAACGTGACCATAATAAACTGTTTACTTTCCTTGGGTTTACCCAGTAGAAAGGAGATTCCAATTTGCTGTAACGCCTGTGACAGTACAAGTGTTGAGTCTAGTTTGCGGTAATATGGTTGCTGTTATTAAGTTCTGCTAGAAAAACGCTTGAATACTTTCTCCTTCTTTCTTTGGGAAAGTGAAACAGCTCCTTGTAAAATGTTAGTTGGGGCTGAAGCCTCGATTAATTACATCTTCAGTGAGGATTTGTGGTGGTTCATGATGGCTCGAGAGATGGCGAGATGGCATGTTCTGCTTTTTCTCTTTCCTTTCTTCCCCTTGTTTCACCTTGCAAAAAATCCCATGCTGGGACTGAAAAGACATTCACACAAATCTTAGGCACATCTCTTAGCCTAATGTCTTCTTGATGACCTAGGCAGTACTTTCTTCTCATCCCCCAGCAGGGACTGCTTGTTATTGCATGGATATCCAATCTTGAGCATCTGGGAGGGATCTTATCATAGGATCATAGAATGGTTTGTATTGGAAGAGACCTTAAAGACCATGTAGTTCCAAGCCCTCTGCCATGAGCAGGGACATCTTCTACTAGATCAAAATGCCACGATGTACAGAACTCTCATTTCACCCATGATTTGAAGGCAGTAGTGCTGCTGTGAGTTTCTGAGAAAGGGTGCATTCAAGCACAGGTGACCCTGCAACTCTGTCCCTTCTCTGGAGCCAGGTTCCCTGTAACCAGCCACTTTGACTGGTCACGAGAGACACAGAGCTAACAAATAATGAAAAAGAACTAGATTTCCTTTGTTATGCAGCTCATTGAATGAGGCTTCCCACATCTGTAGAACTCACCACATCTTTTATGAGATTTGACTGTCAGCAAGATGTTATGAATCCCAGATGTTAAAATATGGATTTATTTATAACTCAGAACTTATAATAGAGCACTCAAAAAGATCATATCCAGCCCCCCTTCTTCAAAAGATCTTCCTGAAATAAAAGTCTTAGCTTTCATTATTTTTTAATTATTCTTCCAACATGATTTATCTTTGATATTACCTCTTTTAAGTATCTTGTAATTATTGTGGCTTTAGGACTGGTGTGCACTGGGCTTCAGGGAGCATTGGGCAAGGAGAGTGAGCACCAACTCTTCCATCCCAAGTGAGAGTGCTGCTGTTTGAAGGCTGGAGAGGGGTAGCGTAGGGGGAAATTCAGCCTCACAAGTTCCTTGGCAAAGCCATCAGTTGAAGGCACAGCCAGCTCCAGGCACCTGTGAAACTTGGAGCTGGAGGTGTTTGGTATCTATTGCAGCCCTGAGGAAATGCTCTGGTCAATAAAAAGCAGTTCCTCACAGCTGGTGACCATTACACCGAACACAGCGTTGGACATGCTGCAGCTGCTATTCTGCCGGAAGATGGAAATGTTTTTGGAACTGCTTTTGGAGCGTTTGTTCCATTAGTTCTTTCTCCCTTCGTCCTCCTACCTCTTTTCAAATTGCTGCAAGAAGAACCTGCGAGTGAAAGAGGAGGCCTTGCATGGGCAAAGGCTTCCTTGAGGGTTGGGGTGCGAATATTGCTCTGAATAAATGCTCCAGCAACACCCCTGGGTCCTGAAGGAAGCTTGCAGTGAGCAGAGCTGTGTACATGCATGCAACGAGAGACATGCTCTGCCATAACTGTCCCACATTGTAAACAAAGAGGACAGGTCTGAAGGGAAGTATAAAAAGTAATGTTTTCCACATGAGGAACAGAAAGTCAGTGATTTTACCCCAGTTCACACAAGAAGCTGGCAACAGCCTCAGGATCGTGAGACAAGTACTTGAAGCAATGACTGCCAAGAACAGCCCTTCTTGCAATCCTCCTGCACCTTGCCATGGCCCCCTTTCACAGCAGCCTGTGTTACCATCTTGCTCAGAGATCTTGTCTAGATTTAGGAAACCCTGTCTCCCATTCCCCTCCCTTTGTTTTTTCCTGTTAGGTCAGCTCCTGGGTCCAGTTAGGAAAATGGCTTCAGTGCAGAGATAGTAGAAAGCATCTGTCCAAGTGTGACCATACCATCAACCCCTTGGATACCATTACTGCAGCTTTTAAAGATCAAACCTGCTGTCCACACTGCAAACCTGCAAGGCTGCAAAGGTGCTTCAGCATGCCCAGCCCCTTCTAGCCTTGAGCTATGGCCTGGAGCAAAGCTGGTGCATGGAATCTCAAGCTCTGGTCACCATGCTAAGGGGCAACTGGGCAGTCAGAAAACACGCGGCTCTTGAGCCCTGCCAGGCTTATCTTTGCTCTCATGCCTCACCAGGTCCAGGTTTCATGAGAGATGGAAGCTTTCTACAGCCTTCTTTCTTAGGGTGGGCAGTTTGACATTTCAAAGGCAAAGCAGAAAGGAGGATGCCTTGAAATCACACTTGAAGGTGGGCTTCTTGCACCCTGAGATTTGCAGAGCTGGAAACCTGAATCTTACCTGCATCATACCAGCAAGAAACTGAGGGAAAGCCAGAAAATCAGCTGTCACTGCTGACACTACACAAATCTCATGGCACTGAGAAGGAACAGCAAGTGGGTAACCAGGAGAAACTACCTGATCTTGTCATTTCCTGATTGCTGGGAGATGGTGTGGAGAGGATCAGTGCTCTAATGTAAATCAGCACAACTCCTTTGGTGCCTGAAGAGATAAAGCTTTGGAGGGATTTTATAGGACATTCACCAGCTTGTAAATATTTTTTTGGCATATCAATTTTTGCATCATGAGATTTAAAACCCTCATCACCCTAACTTTTTCCATCCCACAGAGAACTCTGATCTGAATATGATATGCACTTGAGAGAGTCTGCCAGTAGTGTGATGTTACAAGACTTGTGAAATACCTCACAACCACAATATTATGCATTTTCCAAGCCACACACCTCTCTATTACAAGGTCTTTCAGATAGAGTTATAGACAGACCGTGGGTCATGAGATCCTGACCTTGGTGTGTTTTCACTCCTCCTTCTCATGAATTAACTCCTGAACTATTGACTCTTCATTGAATGGATAGCAGAGTTCAGCCACATTTTACATGCAGGCTTTTCCACCCTGTATCTCAACAACTGCAAACCCCAAGGACAAGTAAATACTTCAGCCTCAGCCATAAAATTGATGTGTTGCAAAATGAACAGAATGAGTTTAGTAACTTACAAGGGAGATACCATCAAGCTCATAATGAACTAGATCTGAGAGCTACCCTGTCCCTATCCTCAGCAGCATGGCTGGGAGAACTGGGAATGGACCACCCCTTTGCAGGTACTTGATTTATGCTTTATAGCTTCACTGAATGCAAAATCCACCTGTGGTTGTGTCAAATTTCAGCCTTGTGAGCCCCCCTGGAGGGAAGAGTTGTGAGGCTTGCAAGGACAATAATCAACATTAAAGTTTGCTTCTTGCTTTCTGGTTTTTAAGTCTGTGGATCACTCCCTGCTCAGCTAGCAAGCTTTCCTCTGCAACCAGAAAAGCAAAGAAATCATCAATTAAACATAAAGTTCCCAGGATCTTGGGAAGCACAATAAAAGCACAGAAATCATCCAGATTGCCAGTACCATGTTAACAGAAGAGCAACCACACTCTGCTGCTGTAGTGAGGTTGCAAATGAGCATGGTAAACTTGACTACAGCGGCAGATTGAACCCTATTTTGTCATTAAATAAAAGAAGGCCCCTAAAACACAGCTTATAACAGTGGCATATTGGAAACTGTGCAAGCTATTGCTACATTGCACATCCTACTGAGCAGACTCCTTAGGAAGCTGAAATTTAAAAACTAAAAATAAAACGGGCAGTTTTCCTTAGAGTTAGAGGTTGGGTGGAAAATACAATTTGAGATCTGGCGAAGAAATTCTCTTTAATATCTGAAAGTTGCTTGGCTGAGGAGTGGAATAGCTTCATATATTCTCAAGACTCCCTAGCTAGCTTGCCTCTGAAAAACACCCCTCCATGCTCCTCTGACATTAAAGATGAAAAGTTTGAAACTTTCATGCTGATTCTTCATGTCTAACTGAAAATTAAAACACAACATCTGTCTTGCCACTCCAAAATACAATAGAGGCAGTGGTGGCATATTAATAAATATTCTCAAAAAAAAAAAAAAATCATGACCAAAGAGTAGGCAGAGCCTGAAAGCAGAAGATTTCCATCATCTTGGCAGGAAAAAGTCACTGATCTACAGCCCCCGATTAAACTGAAAAAGGGAACGGAGTGGGACTGAATCCACCTGGTGCAATGCAAGGGTGGTAGGGAACTGGGGGGATGTGTAGGATAGTTTTATCCACCTTCCTGTGTGATCTGTCAGATATAAACAGGACAATCCCCTATCCCAGACACAGCTCATCAGGAAAGGCTGGTGATAGAACTCAGGTCACATTCAGGCTGCCTACACACATCAGCACTGGGGGCACCTTTACTGCAGAGATCAAAGCAGCTGTCTGCCACCCCAAGCTGACAGACTGCTTCCTGCTTCCTCATAGATCCTATGGAGGGAAATGATGGCAACACTTGAATTAGAGTTGGTAGCAGGTGGTCTGGATGCTCATGTCTACACTAGTAAACTAACCACAACCAGGGCAGAAGATCAAATACTATTACGTGATCACCAAAAAGTTAGCTCATTCCTTGCCACGATTTCTGGCCCATGCAAACTGCCAGGCTCAAATCTGGGAATGGTTTAGGGAGATGAATGGGCCAGGGCATGTGACCTTGTAAGCGAGACCACTCTGTGGCATTTGTGGAAGGGGGCAGAAAGGAGATAACAGTGTGGATATGATCTGTGTCATGGTTAACCACATGGATATGAGCCATGTCCTGGTACTCAGGGCCAAAAAATGGCTGGGACAAGCTGACCCTGCTTAGTTTGCTGTTGTAGTAACAGCCAGCATGAACTGCCAAACCTTCTGATAATGTAATGATAATCATCACATTTAGCCAAGCATCAGTTCAGATATGAATCCTAATGCCTTCCTTGAGTTGTAGCTAGACACATCAAACTCCCTTCCTCATGTGAAAATCCTTCTTCAAAACTTATCTTGGTTCTGTATAAAACCTCACAGCAAGAAAATAAAAGAAAGATAAAAGAGGATATTTCTCCAGGTTTCCTCACACAGCCCTTGTGTCTCTGAGTGAAGATCATGGCTCTATGAGTTTGAGATGTCAACCATTTGACTGGGATTTCAGCTTGCTCCAGTCACATCCGCTCTATGTGCACAGCCCATCCATATAGTGCATTTGTAGCAGTCTGACAAGCCCAGGATCTGCATGTGCTGCATTTTTCCTTCCCAGTAAACCCTGTGAGAATCCTACAAAGAGGGAATAATAAAATATGTATAATGCATCCATGTTCACTGAACGCATTAGCCTTTGCTGCATTTCATCTCACTTCTTGCTCTCTATCTGTCCTGGCTAGGAACAACTTAGGGCATGGATTGTGATGTTGAGTTCCTTAATATTTGAAGGATGCTCTGGAAGACCCAGCTTGTGGGTATGTTTTGGTCCTCACATAGATCCACTGAAGCAGGCTATACTCTCTGAAGTGGGAACTGTGATTTAACTTAAGCAACATGACAAAAAGTGGGTCCTGTATGTTGAGGCTTGATTCTTCACTTCAAAGGAAAGGATGCTTGGAAGTGTGAAAAAGAGTAGTCAGGCATTGGAATGGGTTTCCCAGAAAGGTGGTGGAGTCACTGTTCCTGGAGGTGTTCAAGAAACTTGTAGACGTGGCATGTCAGAATATGGTGGTTGTGGTGGTGTTGGGT